>VZRQ01006817.1:946323-1009502 GCA_013397975.1 Machaerirhynchus nigripectus
AGCAAATAGTAACAGATTGCTTACACTTCTTGCCACCATCAAGAGAAACGCCATTTGCTTTCATGTTTGTGGTGAACACAGGTTATATTGTATATTAGACATTAACAGGAACTTGCACTGAACTGGTGAGACCCAGAAAAAAGAATCATAGAACCATAGAATGGTTTGGGGGCCTTAAAGAACAAACCCCCCTGCTGTGGATAGGGACATCTGGAAACTAACTTTTTCACCCCCAGATTTTATTCCATCTCCACTACATCCTAATCATCCTCCATAGGATCTCCCCCAGGAATTCAGGATGCTCCTTCCTGGCCTGGCTGTTAGTCACAGAAACCCTTTCTATGGCTTTTTTCCCAATAAAAATGTGCTTCCACTTTTGTATTATTGATTTATTTTTTCAAAGACCGGCCTTACATTTTTTTAACAATGCAAAATATGTCAGGAACAAATGCAAGTCTTTTTCAACTCAAGTTTTTGGCACACAAAACTATGTGGCTTTTGGAGAGCAGCTTTTGTCTTCCACATTACTAGGTGCTTCCTATTCTGTTGGACAAAACCACAAGGAAATAACATGCAGTCCACAAACCCCCAGAAAATCGTTGGCCTTCTTTCACAGAGTTTAACCTGCGATCCAAATCCCAGTCGTGAGTTGCTTTGTTGCCATTTTTTTTTTTTTTGGTTTTTTTTTAAAGCCCTTGTTGTTCTTGACAGTGCTGAAGTGAACCAAGGAGATTCCTCAAAGTACCTTTTTTGCTTCTCAGATGGCAACAGGTACATTTGAGCTAGGACAGACTGATTTGAGGGAGAAGGAGGGGGCTGTGGAAGTGTTGCAACCTACTGGCTGCAGCCCTTCTTTGATGCACAGTATTGGCCACTACCAAGGCAGCTTTGATTTGACCTTGTGCATTCACCTTTCCGTTCTGTGTAAGGTCCTATGCACCTTCTGCCTCTCATTTTCCCTTTGTCTGTCCAGCTGTTCTGTGTGTGGCTAAGAAAGAGGCAGCACAACGTGTCTGGCTCTCAGCTACACATATTTTGACTTGACCTGACTGTCAAACCTCCTTGAAGTTGGGAATAGGTTCAAATTCCAAAGGCAGGGCTGTCACACTGATAGACAGTATCACGGAGCCCTTCGTTCTTTAGGGGGGAAGCTAAAGCCTTGTCTGTGTTTGGTCCTATACCATTTTCCAGAACTGGATTTCAAACCCAAATGTCTGTTTTCACTTTTTTTTTGATGCCTTTACTTAACTTGTCCTCTGCTGCCAGTGACAGTTTTCAAACTGGCCAAATATTTCTTGGGGTTATTTTCCCATATTCTGGTCCTTAATCTTCTGTAGATTTGTGTTGCTACTCCAATAAAAAGGTGTTCTCATTCTGTAAATCATTCCTCAGCATCCAGGTTTGAAGTGAAATGTTTTCTTTTTTCCTTTTACAAAGATTCCAGCTGTGTTTTAAAGCCTGTGGGGTTTTTTGTTCCATTTCTTGTTGATTATTTTAGATTTCTTCTTGCACTTTCTCTTTTGAAGCACACTCTATTGGTTTTACTTCCTAATATGATAAAGAGCTTATCTGCTCCTATAATTTATTCTGGGTAAAAGTGGCTATTGAAGTCCTTAGACTTCAGTGAGGTTTTACAAAAGATATTCCAGGCAAGAAATATCTGAGCCTTTGGTTTGGGAGGTTTCAGGGCTTTTGGACACCTGTTAAGGACAAAGATGCTGGGAAAGGGCAGTAGAAGAGAAGACTCACATCCCTTTTCCATCCCTTTTAGCCCAGGTGAGAGGACACCCTTAAACAATCAATTCAAGAGAACTTTAATGCTTTAGTGAAGGATTTGTCTGGGAAGTGGCCACGAGGAAAAGAGAAAAAAAAAAAAAGGCAAGTACATAGAAATACAGCCCTGTATCAACCATTCCAGCTTCAGTTAGGAACTTTGCAGCTCACATCTACAGTCAACAGAAAAAGGAGCTGAATGCATCAATAAATACAAACAGGAACTGTTATCTGGATGATTGCATGCAAGAGGAGAATAGCAGCTGAAGGCTGGAATCAATCCACTCAAACACCACATCATCAGTCCCCCTGAAAGACTGGCTGATCTTTGCAGGTAGCATAAATAAGCCTGCAGTCTTCTCCAGGCATGCTTGTTGCTTCCTCTCCATATGAAGAGGCCCCTTCTTTGACTTCCAGCCAGTAAAATAATGTTTTTTCCAGATAATGAGCTACTTCAGATGAGGAAAATACTCTAGCATCCTGGACCTGTCTGTTTAGCATTCCACATACTCCCGGCTGCTCAACACCCACACGCGATTATTTCCAACGCTCATTCCATTGCAGCTCAGAGAGCTCTAACTCGGTGTGATTGCGATCTGTCAGCCAGCTTTTCAGGGGGGCCAAATCATAAGACATGGGACTTTTGAGAAATGCAACTTCAAAAATGCAGTCATCACTTGTTGCCAAAATAACCACAAGTAGTAAATCCGTGCAAGATTTTGTCTTTATTCCTTGAACAGTGATGTGAATGCGTACTGGGTACATACTGGCCACTGCAGTAGGTAGCACAGTCATCTCCCAGTGACAGCTACAGGAAGTCAGGAAGCCAAGACTCGCAGAAAAGTGGTTTTCAGAATCCGAGAACGTTTTTCTTCATGCCCACAGAGTATGGTGAAGGTTTAAATATGACAATTTAAAAATACATATTTTGGCAAAACGGGTAAAGTTGGCAAGTAAGTAACTCCTGAACCAGGCTTTCTCCACAGGTTAGATCATCTCATTATGGTTACAGATTTTGACCTGTGTGGTTGTTCTCTGCAGCTCTCCATGGCTAATGATTTAGTCCAAAGCCAAGCTGGTAAATTGTTATCATACTCAGGGTATGATACAATTTCAGTAGGGCAGTCTTCACAGCATCCTGCTCTTCAAATTCTGTGATACTGATCCCATTGCAACAGAGAGACCGCAGGATTCCTAAGTTCACTATAATTTAAGAATAATTATCAGAATCATTCTCTTACTGGGGAAGTTCTGATCTTCAAGATACAAAATGAGGAAAAAATACCCATTCTCTTCCCTCAGACAAGCTCATGAGCTCTATCAGCAAATTCACATTTTGGTGAAGTTGAGATCAGTACAAAAATCAATGCAGGTTTATCTTAGGACAGAATTTGCATTTTGAAACTACATCTTAATACACAACTAAATTCATTACTGTTACCCTTTTTCTGTATTTTGTACCTTGTTTCAAAAAATGTTACTCACAGAAAAACAAGGCAGTTATTCTGTGACAAAATCATCTTTGTTTACCAAGGCAACTTGCTTTGCTATCAAAGGTAAATTTTGGGCCTCTTAAGAAAAGCAGATAACTTAAATGATAGATTTATATTCCTTTTAAGTGTGCTCTGCTACACCTGTTTTGATTTTACTACTCGAGCGTTACAAGTAGCTGTATGGCACCACCCTGTGAAGCATTTCTACTCCTCCACAGAGGGCATACAGAGCACAGAATTGTTCCCTGCTCACACTTGGAATGTTTACTGAGGTGCCCAGTCTCCTCTTCTGGACTGAGGTGATGGATCCATCCATGAGACAGATGAGCTTCTGTGGAGCATAAAGGTTGTGGCTTTTATTTCATTAAAATAAATGAAAATTAATACCCTGCTAACAAAACAGTTATTTGGCAAAGTTGAGCACTTGGACATCAAAATATTGAATAATGAAGACTGCTTCCCTTAACATGGTATTTTCATGTCAGATTAGAGCTTAAAGAAAAGGATCTGTTTAGGTAACTGCAACAAATGCCAGAGCTGATTTCACATGTACTGTTGATGCCTTCTCCAGCCACCNCCTAGGAAACTTTGGTTCCTAGGCACTTGTATTTAGTTTCCTGATAGGGAGCTCTAAGATTCACCAAATGAGAAATTCTTTCCCCCCTTCAACTGCAAGGACACCCTTAAACTCCTGGCCAATGCCAGAGGCATTGCTCATCACTGCACATCTTCTCAGGCTCTCTCCCGGCTGATGCTGCTCAGTCATTACTTCTGATAAGGAAAAGGACCAAACTGTCCCCAAGTCCTCCAAAGCCCGAGGCATCCATTCCTGGGCCAGCTCATGGATGTACTCCCTCTTTGAGCACCCAGGCATTAACCTAAGGGGAAAAGCAGACACGGCAATGAGGAAGGGAAGCAGCTTCTGCTAGAGGGTTTTGCATTCCATAGAACTGATTTCAACCTTAATCACCTGTGGCAATCACAGCCACTCTAAACCAGTCCCTTTGCTATTCAGAGTCCTCTTGGTAACCACTTCTGTTAACTTGCATTTTTCATGGACAACCTGCCAGCCCCTTTGAGCAGCAGTTCAGCCACACACGTTGCTGACTGCACTGGGCAGTTTTTCTGTTCACATTTACAAATGCCCATCTTTGATCCCAGTCTAAAGTCACTACACACCCCATCTGCCTCAGTTGTCCTTTCCCTCCTTCCTTGTCCCAGAAATACAAAAGGAGAAAGGTCTAAGTGCACTGGGCAGGATATCAACGCAAAGCCAAGGGATTTGTGCAGGGCCAAGGAGCTCGGGGGACACAGTCCAGGAGCATTTGCCCATGAAAATGTGGCAACCAGCCGTCAGATCGGGTGTCTATGAGGATGGGAGAGGAGCAAGGTTTGCCTTGCTTGGGTGGGCTCACTGGAGGCTATAAGCGATGTTATTTAGAACTCAACAGTTGCACAGCTGAAATACAGAGCTGAAACAGTCCTGAGTAGGGATTACTCATGTTAGTGATGAGAGGGACAGAAAGTAGTAATGAGCTTAGGTGACATTCATCTAGACTGGATCCAGAATCCAGACAAAAATACTCCCACTTATAATGCTGTATGTTAAAGACAGAAAACTTCAGAATAGGCCTTTCTGCCACTCTGTCTTGCCTCTTACAGGAATGCAGTAACATAGTCCTCTACATGAAAAGGTCCATTTTTACATTAAGAAAGTCACAGTCCTTTAAAGTGTTCTAGGAATTAAAGAAAATTACTGTGCCATCAGAAGTAACAGTGTTTTCTTACCACAGCTACAAAACCTGACTAAGGCATTTAACATGATTTAAGACAAATGCAAAGCAAACTAAGTACTCTAGTACTTTTAAATATAGATCATATATAACATAGGTTTCTAAGACCTTATTTAGAAAACCCACAGTATTTTGGTTATTTGCTTTGTTTGCTAAAAAAGTATGCAATGGCACAACTTACTGTTATTTTTGGATACTATCAAAATATGAAAAGAACAAAAAGCCAGCTTGCTATTAATTGGGAATAATACATTTAATTTTTAGACGGAAGGAATGATTGAAAACATACATGGCTCTTCATCTCTTGTTGTCTGATCTTCCTCAGTTTTTAAATAAATCAAACCATCCTGTGATTTCCACTTGTAATATTAGAGCTTTAAAGGCCTGGCTTACATTCAACATGAGCTTTGTTGTCTGCCAACTTGGAGACAAATTACTTTATAATAGACCTCTGTAAGTTGCTAGAAAAATGATTTGTCTCAATTTTAACAGTCCTGGTTTTAAAGGTGTTATTTTACTTCATTGCCTTCACTTTTGCTGGTTACATGACATCTAGTGAAAAGTCAAAAGTAAAATCATATTTTAAAGTTCAGAGGTTGGAACTTCGAGATCCAATTTTCATGTTTAAAAGAATGAGATGGTCAAAACCATCATTTGTTTTGTTTACACCAAGGGATATGGATTGCAGGGTTCTAGATTCTTACCACACTTTCAAGATACGTTACTGCTGGAGACACAGAAAGCATGTCAGATTTTGCTCACATTGATCTGGAATCATGGAGATTAGATGATGAGATTGGAATAAGTACTAATTAGAAATTAAAACTCTTTTTTTTAAGGGAAAAGAGGTTTTAGAGCTAATAGTTTTATAAACAAACAAATTCCCATCTAAGATGCATGCTAGGACAGATCCTGAAGTTCTCCAGTTCTTCCCAACTAAGATGCCCCCTCAGTACTTGGTAATTTGGGAACAAAACCAACAACAAAAACATCTGATTACATAAAATGATCATAACATGAAGCATTTACAGGATACCAAATACATGTTACCATACAACAAAATAAATATTTCAACCAGTAATTAAAATCACTGCAAAGTCTGCCTTCATCTTTCCATGCATTTTGTCTTGCTGTGACATCCAAGTAGAGGCCAGGCTTCCTAGCAGGAGAAAGTAGCCAGCGTACATACATGTAAAGACACAACATAATTTCTACCATCTAATTTCAAATAGAAGTCCTCACAATTGGTGACTTTTTAATTTTATAACCAGATTTTTCAAATGACTCCTCCAGTGAAGTTAGTGTCAAGGACAGAGGCATTGCAGAAGTACAGTTCTGTTGGAGAGTTTTGTACCAGTGAGTCACTCAGCATATGGGGGCATTCTGGAGGAGCAGAGATCCACCGATTCCACGTCGATTTCCAGTGACATTATAAAAGCACCAAGCTGAAAAGAAAAGCACTGATAACACAGAAGTGTTTGGTAGAACTTGGCAGGGTTAGAGGATTCAAGAGACAGTGCAGTTTGCTGTTGCCTTTCATTTCCCAACAAATTTGTTTTCCATACAAATGACTAAGCAAAGTTATGGGAGACTCTCTACAGACCCAGTATTAAAACAAAGTAATTCTGAAGATGTTGAAATGTTTATGAAGAGTAATTACATTAAAACATTCGAGGTCTGCAAGTATTCCATAGGCACATCATTGCAAAGCACTCTTGTAAAATTCATCTCCACCTGTATTTGCATATTATGTTCCTTAATACCTTTGGCTGTTTTGGCCACTCTACAGCCTCCCATGTGCTAATCCAGCTCTCGTATCTCCTTTACATACTGAGATAAATTTACTTGATATAAACACTAGCTTTGATTATCTACAGTTTTAACCTCTGTTCTCATAGAAGTCTTTGTTTAAATTAGTAGAACTTCTTAGAAATTAAAAATTATCTCTTTAAAATGGAAAATTACCTTTCAGCTCCTTGTTTCTAGAGTTTTCAGTCTTTCTTGTAATGCAATGTTGTATTTCCATTAGAGCTGATACAGAAAACCTTTAAAAAACACCAACACCCCAACCCACACCAAACCTTAAGACAAATTAATGGCCACTCTCCAGGGAAGAGTGATCATTTTTTACTTACTGTATTCTCTCTGCACCTTTGATACCTTCATCACCAACACTAACATGGCCAAGCAACAGGATTTCTAAAATTGTACCATCTAGATGTGCCTTTGATTTTTTCCTTCCCCCCGCCTTTTTTTTTTTAACACTTGCAATACTGGAAGACTTTGTATAAGTATCATATTCATGGAAATGTAATAAGAATAGCAAAAAGTTTAGTTTTGATGTAATTTCATTTAGGCATGAAAAACACAGCTAGTACTCAAAATTTTTCGGACAATTTAAACTATTTATTTCCAAAATATGTTAATGAAACACTTCTAAATGGCAATTTTTCCATTAATTACTTCTATTACCTTCATGTATTTAAAGGAGAAATTAATAAAGCATTTATGCACTCTTTAAAAACCTACAAAATACTTTTATAAAAAATTTCTTCGATTTGTACTTATATTATTACCTTCTTTATCAAGACAGGTATGTTTTACAGACTTCTGTGGAATTAAAACCTTTTAAGACCACTTAGTCTCAGCAATAAACCTCTGCAGAACTGTTTTTACTATTTATAAATAAAACCATAATTATGATTTTTGTAGCCATCTTCAGCACTTCTATTATTTTTACAAGATGACATGATACAAAACAAACCACCCCAAAACCATCATTTCCTTACATATGTGCAAAACAGTATTTGTTGTGGCAGAAGAAAAGAGTGATTAATTCTCTAAACACTTAAAAATTCACCAACATAGTTAAATGACTTTTCAGGACATTTTAGGTGGACAGGAATCAGAGCAGGCTGCAGTAACTTTAACAGATGTCTCCAGTTAGAAGGGCTGAGACTAAAGTAAAGTCCAAGTAAAAACAAAGTACAGTTATTTGAATTTCTGCTTTTTCCTTGCCTGAAACTCTTCGGTTTTATTTTTGACAGACTTTATTAGCATTGATAGGGCAGGATCTATGGCTTTCTTAGCAACCTCTCCTTTCTTTGCCATTTTGTTCTCCAGGCCTTTGTTTGCCTCCTTAAGATCTTGCTCCTTTTCTTCTCTTCGGCGAGCTTTCTCTTCCAGGATCTTTTCTACTGCTTTTGTCTTCTTGAAATTTGGATCTGAAGGATCCAAGTTAAACAGGGGAGAAGTAAACATGGCTTGGAATCTTGTATCAGCAACATTTACCTGAAGGGAGAAAAGAAGCATTTATTTTAGGTAAACTTTCCCATGACAGCAAAGCTTTTAAGCCCAGTAAAACATGAGCTGCTTCTGAAGTCGAAGGAGTACACAATTACCTGGAAGTCATCTTCTAGTAATTCTTTCTTTTTCATTAGAAGTTTCTTTTTCTTCTTGCTCAAATTCTGTTGTTCTACAATCTTTTTATAATTAAAATGTTTTCTAGTGTCATCCTCATCATCCATCATCAGTAGGGCCATTTCAGCCTGTTACAAAATAAGAAAGTCCATGTACACAATGAAAGTTTTCTATGAAAAAATTCAGTATCTCATTAATAAAGCCTGTATGAGTCTACATTTACATTAATGAGTTGAGATAGGGTCATCAGGGCAGTATTATTTCATCCATAAAACATTCTTTTAACATTTTGAGGTATAGTGTTAATACAAGTTCATTTCCTTCTTATTAGATATAAAATAAATGCAAATACCCACATTCAATTTTCAAGCATAGTAATAATCGCATCTGAAAATTGTACACCACTGTTTAGAAATAACTAATGGATACAATTTAATAATGATATTCATATAGCGAAATAAAAACTAACATATCTGGATTTAAGTAATTTGTTTAGTTAACTTGTTCTGAGAAAGAATGAAAAGGAAACACAAAATCACAAACCACTCAATCTTCAAGGACAAAAATATACAGGACAAGGTTTGAACTCACAAATGTTTCATACAATACTGATGTTAAAAATATAAAAACTTGGCACTGCCCAACACACAAACTTCTCCTTGGTAGTTTTGGTTCCAAAAGCTCTCACTATTAAAATTGTATAGTTTTATTCTACTGGGATCCTATGAAATTCTGCAGTTCCACTCACAAACACATACCAAATATTTGCAGAATTCGTGCAATGCAACATTTTACAACACTTTACCTTCTGTTTTTCAACTTCATCTTCGTCTTCTGACGCACTTTCTACTGATTCTGGCTTCTTCTTTAAACCTAAGTGCAAATACAGGTCAGGAACACATTTATCCAAGCTTATGCATGAGGGCATAATTTACCTATAGCTAGAACTTCTAAGTACATCTCATTTTCTTGCACCTGTATTTAAATGTCAGATGTGGAAGAAGGCTGCAAAATTAAGAAAAACCCAGAAGACTTAAAGCAATAAAAATCCACTGAATAGTTTTTCAGTTTAAGAAGGCAGCAACATTCAAATGGCATAAACAAGTCAAAAACATGGTTTTACTGTATTTAGAGCAGTAGAGAGAAGTATCACAATAGTGCAGGCAAACCCATGACATCACACCACTCCCAGGGTGTTTTATAGTGGAAGTTAAAATATGACTGACTCTGCTCAGACTGAATATTGTTCTGAGGAAGCTCCCCTACTCCCTTAGCATTTAGATACACAGTGCTGATTAGACAGACATAATCAGCAGTAACAGCATAAGACATTAGTCAAACATAACTCCTAATGAAAATAGACCTGTGTATAAATCCTACAAAACCCATTATTCTCTTTGGAATGCCTGTAGATCTTGATCAAGAAGAAGCAGGAAAAGCAGAAGGTTTCCTGACCTGAACCACACACTCTGACCTTTGAGCTTGGAATGACATTCCCAGGCAATTTACTGCAGTCCACTGGGGGTACTCTTAAGGAAGATACTTGGCTTCATTTTGTCAAGACAGGTTTGTACTCAGACTAGAAATACAGACATGCCAGACACATGTCAGGTTATATCACTAGTGATACTCTGGAACAGGACATATTTCTTGAGGAAGATTTTTGTTCTGCCTTGACTATTCCCTTGACTATTTCTACATGGATTCCAAACTGGAAATGGATTTCCAGAAGAAACAAACCACCACCACCAAAAAATAAACTATCCAGATGCACAATGTCTTCAGCTCCAAAATGAAACTGTTGATCTAGCAGTTCCAGAAAATGTGCAGGAAAATCAGATTTAGATATAATATTGTTACCTAAACTACACGATTTAAGTTAATGTGTAGAAGGGAGAAATAAATGTCTTCTGTAAGACTGCAACAACTATGAAATCTTTTCTTCCAGAAGTGGATAAACTACAGAAAAGGAGCACAGAGATACAATTGGAGACCATTATATGAGAAGTTAGATCAGTAAATTTATTTTCTTTCCACACATTTCCCAAACGAAAGTCATTCAAGTCACCTTCCTTCATCTTTCACTCTATGGGGAATCACAGAAGTGATCATTATGCCTTCAGGGTTTTCTGTGGCTGCAGATGGGGCTGAACCAGGAGTTGGTATCAAACTGAGCTCTTCTCCATGAAAATAAATAAATTAATAAAACCTTTATTTCTTCCTTTGACACTATGCAGCTAATAAACCCGGCTTGGGACCTAAAATCACCGTTGGGACTCAAAAATTTGTATCATACTGAAAATGGTTCTGTTTGAAAATTAACAGATTTTCATCATTGTATTTTTAACATGCTCCTGCCACAGTCCCTCTTCCCACGTACATTCTGGAAGCCCCACCACACACACACTGGTTGCACACTTATGACAAATTGATTGCAAACCCTCAGATTTTTCCTAGCACCTCATCCCCACAGCCTTCTTTTAATCAGATTTGTCCCACCTACAGTAGCAGATACTTCAGTAACATGCAGAACTAATTGCTAGCTGCCACTAGCCAGTATAAAAAGTGTCCAGTTTCTGCTGTAATCCCTCCTCAAGCTGCCACAGCTGCCATTCGATACTCGCTCAGCTCAAGAATTTTGTTTGCAACATTAACTTTGCGTATCAACAACTTTCCAGTGCTGATGGTAAAAGCTAATCATAACTTTGACACTTCAGACACAGAAACTGACCCCAAATCAAAAATTCCTCTCACAAGACCTCTTATCTGACTTAGTCAGAAACGTGAGTCAGTCTCAAAAGCCCTGCAAAGACAGACAGTAAATGAATCTTTTCATCTACTTTATCTTTGAAGTACGGGTTCTGCAACTATACTGATTTTGTTGTTACATCCTTGCACTCATACTGCTCCCTTCTGGCTTTAAAAAGCCACCAATTCCTACATACATCATAAATTACATCATGAGAAGGCATCTAATGGTTTGGAACTAATAGCAGTTCAATAATGTGTGAAGAATTCCTCAAAGGCTCAACAGAAACTATGTTTAATAGTCTAATATATTCTGAAACTGTTCAGTGATCTCCAAAAGCAGGACCTTGCTCTCATGTTAATATGCAATTACACTATTCAGCTATTAATTTTTCAACAGTTCAGGCTACAAGAGTCATTCTGTCTCCCTTTTCTAAGACCCCACAGAAGCTGATGCAGTAACAGTGAAACTGGGCAAGCCAAGCTCAAGTTTTACAAGGCTTTTTGAAATAGTATGGGCATCAGTGTAAAATGAAAGTGACAAATTATTTCTTTCTTGACAATATGAAACTAGAGTCAAGCTTCTAAAGTGCATCATCAAGGCTCATGTATCTGCAGCTCTGACATTTTAGCCTGTGGTACTATTACAAAGTCATATGAAAACTGTGTAAAGCAAATACTACTGTGAACTCCACACAGACAGCTTTTGGGCACAGCAGGCACAAAGGTTTTGTTCTACCTTGCCCCTCCCAAGATGAAGCACTCACACTGTAAGAATCACTGCCTGCTTTACAAACAGTTATCAGGAACAAAGACATACCTGAGGAGTATATGCTTTAAAAGATTTCCCATAGTTTCCAGTTTTCCTTTCACAGCACTCAGAGTTTTTAGGCCCTTGGTCTAACAGCTCCTTACACTCTTGCTTCCCTTCAATTGCCTCAGCTTGACAGAAACCAAGCTACACAAGACCCATGCATGCTACAGCCAACAAGTGAATCCAGCACTACTGCATCCTCAGTCTCTGCACTGGTCCACATGAGTCTGCAAATAAACCGTCATATGCTTTTTCAGCATAATCTAAAATAACCTGACAGTCAATTTAAGGGTGAAATTTCAGTCTTTCAGGGGAATTGTGGAAGGCTTGTTGAAAATGATGGTCATTTAAGTTGCCTGTACCCTAAATACAAAGTTGGCAGAATTATAGCCAAGTTCAAAGATGACTGTAACCCATTTTCCCTCACTGGGTAAGTTGTGCTTAAAAGCAACCCCAACTATGAGACAGAGGCTGTTCTGGGTAAACTTGGTGAAAGCCAAAGTTGTGCTGTGTAATTACCATTAAAATGTAAACTGGCTCGCAGCCAGCCACTGCACTGTCCCTTTAGAGCTTCTCCAGGACTAACCACATTCTGGTTTTCTCCTGTATCTCAGTAATTATCAGCAATCTTGAAGACAAAAGCTTCACTTTCTTAACCTTTATGTGTATTTTACTATCGTCAAAGACTCCACAAACATTAAAGTCTATTCTCCATGTTATGGACAAGGTTTAAAGATGTGCAGATAAGCTCATTCTCTGGTGAGCCCCTCTAGGACACAAAGAACTTCTCACATAACGCAGCAGAAAACATTTTTTCAGAGATTTCACAGAGAACATCACACATGATATGAGAGTACCTTGGTAATCTTGCTATTAAAGAAAAATTAAACAATTTGGTGGAAGGAATGGTTGTCTGTACAGTGAGTTACTTCGACCTATACACAAGCCACCCTGAAAGCATGGCAGAAAACAGCACTGAGTGACACATTGGACTGTGGTGTTTTTTTCTAAAACATGGACAAGACTCAGTCTACTCTTCTGTATTTCAAATTATTAATCACAAAATCATCCAGATTTTTGGATTTAGTTATTTATTTTACCCTAAGATAGATTTTAACAATCAGGACAGAAGCCTTTGCTGGCAAGTATCAAATTAAAAGTAATTTACCCTTTTTAAATGGAACTTGGATCTGCATTGCTATGCTCAAAAGAACCCCAACCAAACAACAGACTGGCAATATTAGTAAATCTGTTGCTATATTCCTTATGTTTGTTTTCTTCTTTTGTTTTTATGTAATTTTTCTTCTTTTAATATACCATAGTATGAGCCACCCTTAGGATCTGGCTCCCAAAAGTATGGAACATCAGAAACTTACCTTTACTGATTTTGCTCAGCAAAATCATACTCAAAACAAAATTGCTGTTACCATGGCAAAAGCTAATTTAAATATCAGAATAAAAGGCTTGTTAAAAAAGTATCTTAAAAATCTAAACTGGGCGAGTTATTCCCTAAAATATTACATTTCATTATTCAGGTTTTTAACCAGCCAAAAGTACACCAGCAAAAATGTGTATCAGACTAAGAGAAAAGTGATTTCTTCTGAAAGACAACTTTGTTTATGATGCAAAAACATTTGACGTTTTTGTACTTGACCCAAGCTTCAAAGGGACCCATGTATATCTGGCTCTTCCTATATAAAAAGACTTCAAAAGCAATGGAGTTCTTTTCTCTGGAATACTTTGTGGAGCAGATTGTTTTTAATAGCCATCCCCAGAAACGGGACAGCTAATGGTTTCTGGTGAAAGCCAAGAGAATATTCCCTACCACTCCATGTATTACAATACGCACGGTTCTACAGGAACAGCAATTTTAGGCAAATGACACCTACTTCATTTAATTCTGAACATTCTAGCTCTGTGTTTAGTCAGTACAGCCTGACTTTGTTTTGAAAACCCAGTATTTAACAAAAGGGCAGATTTACTCTAGAAGTCGCCTGTCTTGACTGACCTGTTTTCTTGAATTCTTCAGCAAAATACGGGTCATTGAGATCAACATCAGGTGGAAGTTCATCTTCACTCTCTTCTCTCTCAGCAGTAGCCTGTAATACAGCACAAGCCTTATTTCAATCAACATGTAACTACTACTCAAGTTTCACTGGAATGAGATGTTCTGTGAGTAGCTATGAAGATGAAAACTGAAATACTGTGTGTGGAACATCATAACACCAGAGTACACTAAAAATTGACAGTAAAAAAATTGAACAATTTCAACCCTCTTTCACACATTTTTATTAGGCATATCCCCAAACTGTGATGCATCAGACAACCATTCCAACAAATTACTGGATCAGCACTGTTATGTCCTTACTTTATGATCCACAAAGCTCTGCTTGGGGACAAACTAGAGTAAGAAAGTTCATTTTGTGGTGCAAATTTCAAAAATCTGGAGTTTGGATTTAAAAGAACAAATTTTCTTACAGGTAGTAGTGTGTCACACACCTTGCTCCTTGACTTAATTTATCAAACTGAACTAGAATGTTATGCTAGACAAAGTTGCTCTGCTACTGAACAGTGCTACTGACTCCGTTTTGAGCATTCATCAGCTTAAAGAAGTTACTCATCAAGTGCCAGTTAAAACTGACATGCACAGAGTAATTCAAGGTGTAGAGTTTACTCTCAGAAGTGTAATTCAGCCATGTGAGTTATACTGAGAGTAATTTAAGACTTTATAGAACCTAGATTCTGTGTGTCACATGTTTTTTTTTTTCTCTTGCAATTTGAAATTTGAATAGTTCTTTGTAGCTATTAATTCTTTGCCATTACAGCTTTGGGAAACAAGTCTCTATTATTTTAGCCCCAAAATTTCCAAAACTACAATTATCATTGTCATAACAACTTTTAACTGATATGCACACAGTAGCAAAAAGACCACTTCTAATGCATTAAAAAAGCAAATTAAAGCCAATTATTATTATTACTTATTATTTAGAGTAGCACAAATAGATAAAAGATGTTTTGTGTAAGCATATGTATGGTCAGCAGTATGCTGAATATCCTTTTGCTCTCTGGGTTTGATGAAGTACTCTCAATACTTCCACATCAGTGACCACTGCATATTCTAACCTTAAAATAGCACTGGCAGCTGAGCAATTTATTTCATTTATCTGAAACAAACATTAACAACAAATTAAGAAAACAAGCAACTCCCCCTCAAATGGCCACTATAAACATTACCTTCCTCTTTTTCTTAAGAATTCTTTTTTCTTTCTTCTTCTCTAGATATTTTTGCCATGGAGTCAGGTTATCCTTTCCTTCCAACCTGTTTTTGACCATTTCTTCTGCAGTTTCTTTGAGGCCTAGAAAAAAATGCCATAGTAAATTTAAAAAAAATGTGATGAATCTAAATTTTAAAAAATCAACACTTTTCTCCTTTGTAAAAGAACAATCTAGCTTTACCTGAACAAGCCTGTGGAAACAACATAAATATTGCTTTAAAAACCATCTTTTTAAAGAAGATCATTTCACAGGATGTGTTTTTCCACATAAAACATTCCATCAGTAAAAACTGTACAAGAGTCAGAAAAAGAGCTTGCTGCATGGTATCTGATTCCCAGCACTCCTGCTGTTCCTCAGAAAGGTCTCTTCTCCAGACATTCAATTGTGCAGTCTACAGATGCCAGAATGAGTAACGCAATAAAACCAACAGACATACACAGAGCTCTTATGTCTAATGTACCACACTATCACTAGTTAAGATTCTGAATCAGTTAAGTTGCTGAAACTTTGCCTCTGTGACAATACTCTGGCAATGCTGCAGGATCTCTGCTGACCACTGTATTTTTCGTTCTAGAAAAGTAAACCACATAGAAATGCAGCATGTCTGGCTCTTAATAATTCTGGCCTAACAGGATCAGACAGTTAAGTCTGGATGTGTTAATTAGGTTTACATTAAAGTCTTTAATTTAGCACGGACACCCACTGTTTCAATGCCCAGCACTTGCACCTGTATAGACAAGTGTGTCCTAACCTGTAAGCTTTTTGTAAATAGAATAGAATGAAGTTTTCTATAATATGCATCATTAGAGTATTCAATGATGTAAGAATATCACCTTAAAAATAAATCCATTAAGTAACAGAAGCATTCCCATTTTACATGTAGAATACTTAAATCCAGAATAAGCACTTCATTTAAAAGCAATCTTCTAATTTTGGTAAAAAATTCCATACACATCAGGAATACTTTTCCAAAATTCATTACATCACAGAGCACTTGGATGTTAGGAGGATGAAAACTGATTTCAGATACACCTTATACACTTTCAGCCCGTTCTTCACAAGATGAGCACTTGCAAAAACAGAATTTCATGATCTAAGGAGATTAACTGACTTGCCTTGCAATGCACTGGAGCACAATTCCGTGGCAGAAACAGAATCCACTTCCCTGGCAGGAGGTAACAGCCTGGGCAATGAAGTATTTTTCTCCTACCTGCAATTCCTTGCTTCATTCACTACACACTTTAACTTCGGTAACAAATCAGTCAGATATCCTATAGGTAACATCATCTCCCACAAAGTGACTGAGCTATCTTGGGAGTTAGTAGGAATCCTGTTTCTGCTTTGCCCTCCAAGCCTGGTATTTGTTGTCTCTTCCCCAGTCCTACTTCTAATGGTCTCTCTTCAGCATTCTCTTCTGCCACCCCAGTCCAGCCCTGACCTGACCACATCCTACTCTCCCACCCCTCATTCCAGTTTTACTGCTTAGAAATCAGACCTCTCCAGATGTCCTAGACTAGATCCCATTCTTTCTCCCAGATTTCCCAGTTGCCAAGTCCCCATTCCTCATTATTCCTTCCAGCTCTCCTCAGTATGGAGGAACTGAAAACAGTGATCATGACGGAAGAACCGGGCAGCTTTCATGGACTGTTCTACCCATCCCCAGAAGAGCAGATAGAACATTTTTCTGAAAAATTGCAAACGCTAATCCCTGTTTTTGTGCTTGTTGACACTCCAAAAAGAATTCCAAGGCTGGGGAGCTGGTTACTTGTCTGAAATACAAAGTGTGGACAAGATCTAAAATCATAGTAAACCATAGAACCATAGGAGGAAAGGAGTGGAGCAAAAACAAGATAAAGGATCCTTCTACTTCTCTGGAAAGGTGCCAGAATGAACAGAAAGGGGCAAACTGTTACAGCCACAAAAATTGGGTAGTTAACCAGCAAACAAATCAGAACCACGATAAAGGAAGGAGTTTTGCATAGGTTCTCCAAAAACATGCCATTAAGAAACTCTCATACAACAAGAACAAATATTTAGTTATCTTCAAAGACCATGAAAGCAGACTTATCAGCTTCCTTGAAATTGAACCACTATAACTTTGGATACTTTGTACTTTTATTGAAAAAATCACTGGTCAGGTACCAACCTTGCAGATTCTCTTTGAAGATAGTAAATACAGAATTAAAAAAATCTATGTCACATCTCCAGCAAAAGAGAAACCCAAAATCTGAAAGGAAGTTACAATATTTCTGATTTATTTGCCTGGAAAATGGAATCATTTGATCCATCTGGCACTGAAGAACTTGGAGGAAAATCCAGCCCTTTCTTGTGGTATTTGGCAGTCTCATGAAAGGCATTAGAGTTTCTCCACAGATTAGAATGGCTTAGAAACTACTGTCCAGACCACTTCCCGAGAATAAGAGTGTATTTAAGTGGTCAAAAGGAATTTGATTGCAGAAGGGGAAAGGAATTGTCTACTTTAGGTAGAAATATTAGCTGGCCATAAAAAGGTCTAACTTGTATACCCTTAATGAAATAAATTTTTTTTAGAATAAATCAATCACAAAAGTTTTCTTTAATCTTCACAAACGAGGGCAAGAAAAGAGAGGAAAAAGGTCATCTATATTAGCATGCAACAAAATCATACTTCAGCTAAAGGATTAAACGTGTGGTAAAACTACAACAAACCTAAATACACTGCTGTTCACACTGCTGGGACAGCAAGGCAGTGGGGCAGGCCAGAATTTTTACTTCTCCAAACACTTAGTATTGAAAACTTGTGGAAGTTTAACAGCCTGCAACTGTCACTGTTATTAGAGGTTAGAAAGATACATTTCTGTTCTCCAGAAACCTAAACGAGCAAGTTCATCTTGCGTGTAATGCCTCACCAGAAAAATGAGATACCTGGTTACAGGTAGCTGAAAGGAAAGCAAATAGAAATACTCTGATAACATTAGAATGTGTCACCCCCAAAGATATTAAGTCAAACCCCAAACATGTTAAGTCAACCAAGCTTTCCTAAGACAATAAAAGTGCCTGTGAGAAGCCACCACACGTAGCAGCTGTCAGGTGTGAGCCCCCACACAGCTCAGCACACGCTGCTTCGTGCTGCAGGAGGTGAGGCCACTCCAGTCAGGGGACACACTCAGCAGTGAGATGGAGACACAGATCCCATACGAGCATTTCTGCATGAAATGCTCTGCATAATCTCTAACTGTACAGTTGGGCTTCACTATGCACTTTACAGACACCATAGCCTTCTACTTCTGACGAAAACAAATTTGAAATTTTCCTCCAAGCCTAGCTAAATATTTACATGTCATTCTTCCCAAAGGAAAAATTTTTAAGTCCAAAAAAACCCCCCCAAAAACCTGGCTGAGTATCATCAAGAAATGCAGTTGTGGTCTTCTCTCTCTTCACTTTCTAAGAGGAGCTTTGGGAGCTGGATAAGGATTCATAGTAATTGTTGCTTAAATCAGACATGATTAAGAAAACAGATGGATGCTTAAATATAACACTGATTTTGTGCCTAGAAGAAACAGACCAAAGAGAGTTGGAACTACATCTAATTTATTTTTGCTGGCACTGTGGTTTATTTAAAACTATTATGATTCAAGAATAACTGAATCATTGACAAAGTATGCTTTCTATAACCATGTGTAAATAACTGTGCCAAAACTCAAAATTTTAAATTAATTCAAATATCTGCCTTTCAATTGAAAAACTTCCTAGAGTTAACTGTTGTAATTCTTCCATGTATTAAACATTTGGGCAGGAAAAAGATTTTGCAGTAAGTCAAGCACATTAAGGCAGAACTTGGTAATAAAAATATTTCAACAGACATAAACTAGTTCTGAAAAAAATTAAGGAGTCTTCAGAGATTACAACAAAAACTATTTTTGAATGCCCAGAATGCTTCAACTGAACATAAATGGTTTTGAAATTTAAATAAGCACATTTGTTCAAGAAAAGATAACAACTAATGCTCCTCCCTCCCATAAGGAAGCACAGCCTCAAGCATGTACATACTGCCAGAGCTATAAACTACTGTGCAGCATGTGCTGCCTATGCTCCACCATATAAAAAACATATATTCAAGAGTATCCCCTTCAGGTGTGCAGGACCTCTTCTCCAAATGTTGCCTGAAATCAGTAACAGCTGAATTTTTGACTCAAAAAGAAACTTAAGACACCCATTTTCACTTTTAGGACTTGTGTTTTGGACAAAACCGTATTGCAGGGGTCAACAGCCAGAAGTGGCACTGCTGACCTTGTGGAGGTGAACAGTCTCTTACAAAGGCAAATGAACATTTCTATGATTTTCAGAACCTCTGCTCTTCAATGATCCTCTCACCTTTTCAGGGTAAGAAATGAGGAAATGTTAACATATACTGTAAAATCATAGTTGCTAAATTAACACCAAATACTATAGATTACCCATGTAAAATTCATTGTGCACACATGCACGTCGAACCCAAAATTTTATGAACAAACCTGACCCTGTGCATGGACATCCAACTAAACTTAAACAAAGTCATTCAAATTTATCAAGATAGGGGGTTTTTGTTTGGTTGTTTGGGTTTTTTTACCATCCCTCTCTCAAAAGAGATGAGGACACGGCAGAAGTCCTAGGAGTCCTGCAAGAAGGTACAGTCGGGAAGGGGTTGGACTAGGTATAAGTGTGTAAGAAATCAAATTTTCTAAAGTCAAGTTCCATTGCAAAGAAACAGGGAGCCCATGCATTAGGGAACTGGATTCCATCTCTACTACAGTTGATACTCCATTTCTACTAAATGTCAATGCAATTGACTTGTAACATGCAAGGCACAGTCTTAAGGACAGCCTCTTAGAAAACCTCTTTGCTCTCTCAGGGCACGCAAAGTTAAAGAGTTTCCTTTGGTCTCCCTTAAAATAATTTTCTGTCTCCTAAAATGAATGGTTTGCTCTAGATTCCTGACTATGTTACCACATTAAGTTGCTCAAACTTTTTTAAATTTACTGAACTTCTTTCATAGAATTTGCAAAATTCTTCGAAAAACAGAATGCATAACAAACAAAAAAACTCCAAATGTGTTTTTCAAAACCAACACAAAAAATGGGTGCTTTAAACAGCACATAAATACATATAAACACAAATATATATAAACACAAAACACACTCCTAGCAGCAACTGGTTCACTTGAGGTTTCCACCTTCAATCTCAAAGGTGGCAACAACAAATCTCTGTAGAAATCTTATAAAGCTATGTATGTATGAAAACACACTGGCCTTGAATGCTCAGTGACATGATGAATTAACTACTGAGTGAGCAACATCGTGAATGCAAGTACTGACACGCTGTGGACAGATCGAGTACAACGCTGTGTCAGCGAGCACTTGTCCTGGCTGCATGATACATGCTTTTTCAAAAAGGTTCTGACAGAATTCATGTCAGAAATTACTGGAATTATAAAAGCACGACTGAAAGCACACAAATTTTAATGCCCATGTATCCCTTTGAATACAGATCTTATGAAGAAACAGGAATAAAATTGTTCCGTTCAGTTTACTCCATTTCAGCAAACTGCTACAGACCAGAATATTTCAAACTGAGCAGAACTTCTATTCAGCAGAAGTTACCTGAGTGAACTCAGAATTTTGTGTAAATCATATAATTAGATATGCATTCCTAGCTGGGATTAGCCCATCAGCAATGAAGGGCCTGGATTCTGGTATGTGTCTGGTCTTGCTGTTTGCAGTAACAGATCGGGGCTGTGTCCTGACACAGGCTGCAGTCCCACACCTGCTGCACCTTGCTGCTCCCAAGAAGGGAATGTCATACTTCCCTAGTCTTTCAGCTGCACCATTTAACACTCTGAACATTTGCCTATCTGACATGCTAACTCAGTGGAAAAGATCCAGGTTTTTTCCTTTCCAGAGTAGTTCTGTTATTTTAGCAAACAAAATTAGGCTTGCAAAGAGACCTACCAAGTGCCAGGGCTGGTACAGGCAGTCAGAATGAGCTCTGGGACAGGACCAAGGTGATGCCCCAGTGAAAACCTTTCCCTTTGTGGATGTAGAGAGCTGTTAAACTGACTCACTACACCTCAGGGAAAGCATTCAGTCTGAGTGGTTTTCTGTCCTAAAGAAAAAAAAGAACTAGACACTGTTTTTTTGGCTGTCAGGATGAGTTCTGCTGGGACGCTATATGGTGAAGTTATCTTTCATTACTTTCCGGATGTCAATTTGGATGCCACTATTCCCCAGCCTTTCCTGGTACCTTGCTTTCTCCCAGAGCAGTTTCACTCCAAGGTCAGACTTCTCCCTTTTCTGCTCCCCCAAATCTTTAGCATTATGGAGGCAACATTTCCAAACCACTCTGCTCTAATTATACACTATGTTTCCAAATCATACTGGTTTTCATTTTTAAAAGTGTAAGTATGTTTTATGACTCTATAGCAAACACATGAATTGTACTTTAAAAAGTCTATAAAGTGATAATTGAAAAAGCAAGTACAAAAAATCCTGGCAAAAAAATAATCTATAAAGAGAAACTTGCTGTTGAAGAACTGAGTTCAGTCATGTTATTTCTTCTATTTCCCTCACTGTAAACAATGTGGATTTCAGTTTATGAGGGAAAAAAGGGTTTGTTTCTCCTACTATAAATTCAGCACCTTACACTGTATCCCTGTCAGTAGACCAAAATTGCATATCCTCCAAGGCAGGAAAAGAAAAAAAATAAACCTTACCTGGAACCCATTTAACCTCCATTCCTATATCCTTTTCTTCCTGTTTTTTCTCTTTTTCTTGGATACTTTGCAAAAGTTCTCTGTATTTGGCAATTTGCTCTTCATCATCTTTTTGGCTTTTCCTCGGTTTGTCATCTTCCATTTCATTAGCTACATCACCATCTAGGAGGAGAGAGCAAAGTTATCACAGAGAGCCTCAAGAAAGTGAGTAACTAAGTTAATCTTTAGGAAATAAACCTAAGACACACACATTATTTCTAAAAGATAATATAAAGTATTTTCATCTGTTATTACCCCACAGAGTAACCCGTTTAGGAATTCCCTTATTTAGATAAAATAAAAATAGTATCTGAAAAGACAAAAGAGAATTTGTCCAGTAAAGGAAATCACTGACTGGGCACAGCATGCTTTACTGTATTTTAAAATTACTAGTTTTAGAGTCTCTTCCAGCAGAGTAGTACCTAAATCTCCGAAACCAGTGGTGTAAAGCAGTTTGAAAATAAAATGCTGCTTTTTGACATACTGCCAGAGTCTGTAAAAGAGATAATTATTCAATGCCTTAATCTTCATTGACTTGCTGAATGAACAAATGAATCAAGACAGAAAGAGGAATTATTTCTTCCTTTTTTTATAGAAAAAAGTCAACAAAAATGTTACTTACAATAAGCTTTTAAACAAATATTTCAGTGAAAACAGACTTGAAAAATGCTGCAGCTCCTTTAACTGTAGAAACCTAGGTTTGGGGCAGGCTCATCTTTCCTTTTTCTCTGGATGAGCAGTAAAGCTGTGCTTCCTACAGTACTGAATTTCGTGGACAGCATAACTGGTGTCCAGAAATGTATCACAGTTGCAAGTCTGGTCTTTGGCTAAAACTGAGGTGTGACAGCGTTCTCTCCCCATTCCATCACTGCAAGAAGCTGGTTGTTGGCTGGAGGCAGAAATCTTTACTGTTCATAGAATCACAGAATCATTTAGGTTGGAAAAGACCTTTAAGATCATCGAATCCAACTGTTAACCCAGCACGGCTAAGCCACCACTGCATCGTGTCCACAAGTGCCACATCTACACAGCTTTTAAATACCTCTGGGGATGGTGATTCAGCCACTTTCCTGGGCAGCCTGTTCCAATACCCACAGCCCTTCTCTCCTTCTCTAAGAGGGTTACCCTGCCATAAAAGGAGAATAATTTCGTCAAGCAGGAACCTGCCCTGCACAAACCTGTGCTGACTGCCTTGAGCCCCTGGTTGTCCTGTAGGTACCACAGGATGGCCCCCAAGATGACACACTCCATGACCTCCCCAGCATCGATGTCAGGCTGACAGGTCTGTAGTTCCCTGCACTCTCCTTCCAGGCCTTTGTGTAGATGGGCATTACATTTGCTAACTTCCAGTCAATGGGGACCTCCCTGATTATCCAGGACTGCTGAAAAATGATGGAAAGTGGCCAAGTGAGCATATTGTATCTGCCAGCTCCCTCAATACCCTTGGGTGGATCCCATCTGGCCCCACAGACTTGTGTGCCTCTACGTGGTGTAGCAGGTCACTGACCATCTCCCTTTCGATTAAGGGGGCTTCTTTCTGCTCCCTGTTCCTGTCTCCCAGTTCAGGTACCCAGAGAACTGGCGTTACTAGTAAAGACTTAGGGCAAAGGAGGCATTAAGTACTGCAGTCTTTCCCTCATCCTTTGTCACTGTGCTTCCCTATGCATCCAGTATCGGATGGAGATTCTCCTTAGCTCTCCTCTTATTGCTAATGTATTTATAGAAACAATTTTTGTCTTTCACGGCAGTAACCAGGTTAAGTTCTAGCTTGGCTGTGACCCTTCTAATTTTCTCCCCACATAACCTCACAGCACTCCCGTAGTCCCCCTAAACTGCCTGCCCCATCTTCCAAAGTTCATAAACCCTCCTTTCTTTCCTAAGTTCCAGCCAAAGCTCTCTGTTCAGCCAGGCTGGGCTCGTTCCCCGCCAGCTCATCTTTCACACGGCACATGGGGATAGTCAGCTGCAGCTGCTTTTCCACTTTCCTCATCAGAAGCTGAGATCTAAGAAGGAAGCATCTGCTCATCCAGAAAGCAAAAGGGAACTCTGTTTTGAAGACAAGTAGCAAAAGAAGACATTTGGTTGTTTCTTCTTCCTAGTTTCCTGAGAAAGAAGAAGCTGTACTCGGTGGGAACTGAAGAAATCCCTAGGCTAAAAGAGGATCCTTAGAACCTGGATAGGCAAGGGGCTACCAGTTTGTATTTATCACTCATTTTGCTAGGAGAAATTTAAGTGGCAATGCATATTGTCATTCTTCCTCATTTAGATAAAACTTGTATTTCTTCTGTCAAAACTAACAGTTTTAAATGTTCAACACCACCTTCAAAAGAACTGTAGGAGCTTTTAATTCTTTAAGAAAATAAAGCACATTTGACAACAGCTGCAAGAAAGGAAAAGTGAGCTGAGTATGTTCTCAAAGTTTGTTCAGAGTTCAAATAACCTTGTCAGTGGCTTTCAAGTATCACGCTGTATTGCACAACATCAGGAACCACTTTCTGATGGATATTAAGGCAGCAATGCTTTCTGCCAACAGCTTGTTCAAAGGCTTTTTGAACAAAACACACAAACCAAAAAGTTCTGGGGATTTAACTGCTGCACTGCAAGAGAAACACAATCAACCTGGGAAGGAGAAAAAGGCAAAAACTAATGGAATTTAGGGTATAAAATACAAGTATATTCTTATTGTTTTCAAAAGAAAGTAGTAATAGAAGTGCTAAAAGATTTAAAAAGAAGAAAGTTCAAATATGAGGCTAGTCAGAAAGATTCCAATACAACAATTTGTTTTTGAAAGATGACATTAATACAAAATACAATGAAATGCAGAGGTTCAATAGATTAAATTGGTGATTGGCAGCTGAGATCACATTCTTGAATTAACAGGGTTGTGAAGAGATCATGTTCGTAGTTTAAGAAGATTATCTTGCAATAGCTGAGTAGATTATTCCTTTTTTTAAAAAAACTCAGCCTTAGAAACTAAAGAGAGTAGAAAACTTCTAGCAGATATAATATCTGTCAACAGATCTGCTGCAAAGCTGATTTGTTTTTGAAGATGAAGGGGAATTTTCTTTCCATGATGTAATGGCAAAGCAGAAAACTCAGCTACTGACTTGGATGCTGATGGCCATACCATAAAAACTGCCCTAAATGTCTCAATTCTATCCAGGGTAGTTATTCAAATTCAGATAGATAAAAAATAAAAACCAAAATACCTATAATGCATGTAGACCCACAGAATTAAAACTAAATGCTTCACACTCCAGTGTTCAACAATCAAGTCTGAGGTACAGGTTTTTGCACCGCACTACAGCATGCTATAAAAAATTAAATGTGTTCACTTCAGTCTTGAGCCAGAAAATAATGGCAAAGAAAACACTGGGGTTAAACCCCATTTTCCCACATTCTAAGCACTTCCTGAGCAAGGAGTTGTGCAAGTCCCGTTAGTTCATCCCAGTGATAATAAAAAAATGGAAAAATTTAGAATACAAAAAGAACTTTATTCAAAGCCTATCAGAGTTGATGCCTTTTGTAAGGTTTTTCAGGGAGAAAAGATACTGGAAAAAGCTAATCCAAACAGACAGATAACAGTAAATGAATGGTAAACATTAGATTATGGCATTTCTTAGATTTTTTCGCATTTTCTTTCAGGTCTGTGTAGTCTAACCATTGAGGGGTGTGCACTGGGGGTAGTTTTCACACCTCCCCTTGCAAACCAGGCGAGTGTTGTAGCTGCAGCCTTTAAGCACCTGCCTGTACAGAGCTGACCTGGCATCACTAGAGCCACACCTCTGAGCCAGCCAGACCTAAGCCAAAGTTAGCATTCTGGCAATCAAAGTCAGTCTTGAGTAGGGACTTGCTGGCCTGCAAAAACACACAGAGATGTGTTCTTCAACTCCAAGTTACTGGACACCTCCAACAGTTTATATGAACTTCCTAGAAGGAATGCTGACATGACCCCTCTTGGCCTTCCAAGCACCTTTAATTACAAAACAAACCCAATCCAACAGTTCCTGCAAACATGCTTTGGAAAAGTATCCAACACCTGCATCAGTTATATCCAGTTTCTGATGCTACAGAAAGAAAGTAATCAGGCTGTGGTATTTGTATTCTGAAATAAACATTAAATTCCACCCAGGTTTGGCCAGCTCACAAACTGCTAAATTGTCTTGCTTCTTCTTTCCAGAGACAATAATAAATAACTGCATGTTCTACTTCTGTCACCCTCCATTTCCTAGCCTTCTGTAATAGCTCTAGCAAATATAAACACATGTGGATACTGTTCATTTTTAAGAGAAAAAGGCTGCACTGTTATCTAATGCTATATATGCATTTAAATTTATATATGTAGTCATGAGCTTTTGCACCAGATAATTTTCAGAATTGTAAGAAGATTTAATAACTGGTCTGATTCTATTTAACGTTAACTACTGAAAATAAGATTCAGCAGCATTATTAAACAAAATCTCCTCCCTCCCAACCACTACATTTCCTTTCTCTGCACTTGTGCACCTCTGGCATCAAGGCAGCAGCATGAAACAAAGACCTACTGGGTTTGTGGAGACTTTTACTGGAAGTCAAAGACCACAGGAGACTGGGCAGGAATTACACAGAGTTCCCTATAAGCCTGGTGGTGTTCAATAAATGTTTGGACAACTCTTAGGTTTAACTTTTAGGTTGCCCTTTATGGAGTCACAACTTGGACCCAGTGATCCTTGTGGGTACCTTCCAACTCAGGATATTCTGTGGTTCCATGATTCTATCAAAACTAGCTAATTTAAAAAAATCCTATAAAAGTGTTTTATCATATAGTCTGTTTCAGTATTTGTGTGTTGTACAAAGCAGAACAGTAGAAAAGATGTTGCTCTTGCAAAGATTAAAAAAAAAACAGATGAAAAGCTTAGATATAAACCCCATAATGCTTAATTTGAAGCATATTTAAAATGCCATACACTAAGTCACTGGTGCTCATTGTCAAAATAGCAATTATGGGCTGGATTTAATGAATGCCACAAACACTTCCCAACTGGGATAAATGTACCCAAGTAACAGAAAATTCAGAAGCAATGTAAAGGAGAGATTTTGTGCTGTGAACCACAACATTCCAGGTCACTGAAATCCTTGATGTTACAGAACTGTTGTTTAACAGTGATACTAACATTCATGACGCACATATTTTAAGTTGAAACATTCCATGAAAAAAAAAAAATTAGAACAGGCCAATAAAAACCCATTTATAAATAAAACATTTTAATAAGTTTGAAAAGTACAAATAGAGGTCCAGGACATTTTTTCCCTCCTTATCAGACTCCTACATTTCCACTCAAGCATCTGACACTGATTTTTCCCATTTGTGCATAGCACCACATAATTCTGCTGGATGGAACCCTGACAGATGGAATCCTGTTTTGTATCACATAACTGAATGGATAAAATGTCAGGAACACATTTAAGACATGACAACATAATTCCTCTATTAATAACTTACTTTTCAAAACATCATTTGAATCTAGGCATTTCCAGGTTTAAAATTTATTAGTGTGATAAGATTATTTAAGGTCTTTTTTTTTTTGCTTCCCAGCAACGGAATTTTACTCTTTAAAATTTCTGAAGTGTTGTTCACATGGATATTTGCTTTCATCACCACCCTCTTATATCACCACCTCTCATATCACAGATGCTCTTCTGTAACCTCATGGTAGCCTTATACGTGAGAGGAGATGGAAATGCTTTACTCTGCATCCCCTGCTCCCCTTTACAGACTTCACTAAGCATTGCTAGAGAAACTAAAGCTTGTGCCAGTGCAGTTTGTGAGTTTTTATGTAAGATGAGAAACAAATGGACATTATCCCTGCCAAGATACTGCCAAGCTGAGTTCTCTGCCACAAGATTTCCCAACTCTACAACCAAAAAAATCTGTAATCTTTCTTTTCATGCTCCAAGCTCATCTCTGATTGCAGCAACCTGCTTTAATGCGGTATAATTCAATTTTAACATCTGTTTGAAAGACCTAATTAAGGCTTAATGAAATTTTATTTGCCTTGTAACCTAGGCTGTATATAATAATAAGAGCAGGATGAATTTTAAAATGAAAACAAGCAATTTAAATAAGGAATTTAAACACTGGTGCACCGTATGTAGAAGACTCATGTACCATACGAAGTTAGACAAAATTGTCTTTATATCCTTAGGAAGTATATGAATCAAAAAGCATTTGAAAGGTGTTCCTGTTCATTTAGCCATTAACCACCTTGCATTTCAAACTAGGACTTTCCTCTGAAAAGGAAACACTTCAAGTCTATGGGTCTGTATTTTACCTCAGAAATGAACAGATTAAAAGCAGATATTGCCAAACTTAACAAAGAGATATCAAGGCACCCTGAAAAAAATGAAAAAACGGGGTAGGAGGAGAAATAAAAAAGCAAGAAAATTATTTTCCACTCAGAGGTGCAAGCTCCTATTCAGAAAGCAGCTACTGCAGTCCAGTGGAAGGTGTCCCTGCCAATGGCAGGGTGTTGGAGTTAGATGGTCTTTAAGGTCCCTTCCAGTCTGAACAATTTAGTGATTCTGCTCAGGGGCTCAATCATGATACAACAAATATAATATTGTCCCTGTAAAAGATGACATTCAAAGCATTTTCTACGAATATGACATTTAAATATTTAAGTAATTTGTGTTCAAAACCCTGCAGCTAATGACTTTGTGTGCAACATTTATCACCACAGTACCTTGCTGCTGTTCCTCCTCTTCTTCACTTGATGAAGCCAAATATGCTTGAAAATCCATGTCAAGAAGCTCCTCTTTGTTAAAAGTTCTGCTGAGTGATGTTACTCGCTCGTGATCTGTCTCATCCCATGTGATATCTACCTTAAAAATAAGAATGCCACTTATAGAAGCTGGAAGACTAAAACTAAACACTGTAACGCTGTCTTTTTAGGGAAAATTATTTTATACCTTCCATTCAAGGCACAATATAAACCTGTTAGTCATACTCTCTACAATAACTCACTATAATAACCATTTAGTAACATGAATTTAATTATAACATTTTGGAATTTATTCGACAGTCAGTTTCAATGAGTTCGAGCTACAGGAGGAACTGAAGAAATCTCCTCATGTACTGAATGGTGCTGTAAGAGCAGGTCCCACATCACAAAACCTCTGTAAGCCAAATTTCCTATGTGGCAGCAGATACTGGTGTTGAAGCAGCCACCAACCCCTCTCTTTTCCTCTTCCAGCAGCAATTCACTGCTGGAATCACACACGGATTGCAATGGGGACAATGAAAGTGTTTGCGCAACTGCACCCTCAACCAGAACGTGAAACAGATCTGACTGAAAAATGATCCAGCAGAAAGTACTTATTTCTCAACTAATCACTTCTCCAATCTGGTTCACTTCATGGCCAGCTGTCAGTAGGACAGAGTAGGAATGATTTGCTGCAAGGAGGGGAAGCAACTGTTGAAGCCCGGCATTACCACCAAAAGGGCTCTTACTGATTTATACACTAACATCTGTTTTAGGCAAATTAAAAGATTTAACTGTAAATAATAAAGTAATTTCATGCGCAACTTTTCATATATATAAGAGGATATAATTAGGTCAAAATTCAGTATTTAATTTGTAACAGAGAAGCCCGATCTCTTTTAAAATCCAAACCAGGTTAGCAACTTGTGGGTCCACAACACAGTTAAATCTTTTAATATGTTTGATGTCCTTATTTTGAAATGGTGAAGATAATCAGGAATCTTTTCCCCAGTACATATATCATTCATAAGCTGACAGCAAAACTAAACAAATAAGAAAAACATTACAAAAACACTGTAAAGATACCTTTGATGTTCCCATAGCAGCAGATGTGAAGTACTTTGGCTTATAAGCAGCTATGTTCACTTCTGAGGCTACATCTTTTGGCTTATCATCAAATGTAACATTATCTGGAATAAATCTTGAAGGCAAATAAAACATGTTATTCTTCAAATACATTGGGAAATTGCATAGTATAAACACTCTAAGCTTTCATGAGTATGGTACATCAGCATGAAAGGATTAGCTAAAATAAAAAAGGGGTAAGCCTGAAAAGGGAACAAAAGAAATGGACAAGTACTGCACACATGTAAGATTCATTGCCTGGCCTCTGCAGATCTGCTCCACAGGTTTTCAGTGCATAATAACACCCTGTTTGGGAAATATTTCAATTTTCAGTCTGGTATAAACAGGGTCCCGGGTGGTTTTTGGGGTGGTTTTCTTTGTTTTAAGAATCATCTTTTCAGAAAGCTTAATATTAAAAATTAAAAAGAAAAAAGTGAATAAAAGAGGATTTGGAAACAGATGAATAAGAAATTCCAAACCTTTTAGGAAAGCCTGGTATATCTTGAAAATTATAATTAGTAAGGGAAAAAAAAGTTAAAAAGACCGAAGTCACAAGTAACAATTGAAGAACTTAGTTTAAAAAAACCAAAAACCTTGGTATACTACATTAGAAATGTTACTTGTGATTTTTTTTAAATCTTGGCAAATATAATCTGATAAATAGTGTTCTACATTAAAATTTAACAAAGCAGAACTTTAGGAAATTCATTGGAGAATTTCAAACAGCTGTGTTTGTTGTAAAACATTATCAGTGTTTAAAATGACGAAAAGTTACATGTTCACTTAGCAAAGATGTCTTTTCCAAAACGGTTCAAAGTAAAGTCCCTCTAGAAAATTATTCAAAGCAAAAAACCCCTTAACTTTCACTGATTTCCAAAAATGTCCGTAACAGAGGCCCCAGCAGGCAAAAAGGGCTTCTGTCACAACTTTTTATGATTTAGTAATTTTTCTGCTTAGACTAAAAGGGTTTTTTTGCAACAAAAGGAAATACTAACAATAAAGCAAACCACAATTTAAAATCCTTTCTTCCCCAAACATGACTTTTTAAATATTAGAGCATCCAGCTCATTCACAAGGGCTAATATATCTATTGCAGCTTTGCCACAAGAGCAGCAATAATCTTGCCCTGTGGTAAGGAATCCTGAAAAACAGCCACTTCTGGACCTTTGGGGAGAGAAAAAGAAAAAAGCAACAATGCATTGTTTTGTTTTCTGAATCCTATCACTTTATTTAATTGTACCAAAAACTTGAAGAAGTCATCAGAACATTTTATCTGGCTTTACTGAAAATAATCTCTCTAAGCAGAGATCCTCTTGAACTTCCCATATTACAATAAAAATGGTCAAAAAGAAGAAGAACCAAAGGGAAACCTAACAATTCTCTGGATGCCAAATTTATCTTCGTATCTTGTTTGGTTACAGAATAAAGTCAATATAGTTTACTCCGAATTATTATAAACCGCCTTTAATTCACCCTCCCTGGCCCAACATGTAAAAATATCACCAGTGGAGTTACCTCAGGTCTATGAAAGAACAGCTACTTTCAAATTCCAGTCCATCACATTCCTCATAAATTTTATTGGCTGTTTCGGGAGAATCACATTCTACAACTGCATAGAAGTATTTCAGTCGCTTAAACTGGTATTCCCTCAGTTTTTCCCTATAAATCCTGCAAAAGTGGAGAAAAGACCAGTCAGGTGAGCTAGCTTTAACACCTTTTTATTTGCAAACTATTTTAATTCAACTCATTAAAAACATGTGCCAACCAACCACTCTCCTATTCTTGTAAGATTAGATACTAAATAGCACAAAGTTCCACCAGTATTCAGTTTTGCTCAAGTAAAAAGACTATTTCACACAGTTTCAGTAAATGTAAAATCGGTGTATGACTCTGTTGAAAGACATCACAGGGATGAGGTTCTGTGAATCTGAAGGGCACAGGTATCACTGAGGTACCTCTGGGATAACCTGGATTTCTGTTTTTTGGATTCCAGATGCTCTCAAGCCCACTGAGCAGTAAATCAGGATGCACCTTGATGCACACCGTGAAGGTGACCTCAGAACGCTCTCTACGCCCATCTCACACTCCCCTGATACACTAGAGAATGTCTTCAAAGGGATCTGCCTTTATTTTAGAAAATCTAGATTTTCTAAATACAGGGCAGTCCAGCAGGATGCATTATACAAATATGGCCCCAATCAGGCTGCCAAACATCTGGAAATTCTGGAAAAATATCAAAGCAAAACCTTCAACGAAAGTTTAAAAAAGGCAAAAAAGAAGAAATCAGGACAATGGTAGGACTGACAGAGCTCAGCCAAGGAAACCAAGGCTGTTGCTGGTGGCACTCAAGAAATCTCAGTCTGTGAATTCCTGGACTAAGTTAAGGTCCCTATTGATTCACAGATAAGAATTTTGACAGCGAGCACTAAAGGGAGTTTACTGCACAAATGGCAAATTGTAGAGGAGAAATGCTGTTCTTTAAGCTCCCCATGTATTTGTTCCATTGATTACTCCAATGAGCTGCATCATAAAATTCTGAATCACATCAACAAGCAAATCTTCTGATGTTTCATCATAATGCATTTATTAAATGCACTGATAATGAACCAAAGGTTGTAAAACAACCCTTGAAAAAAACTAAAAAATTAAGGTGTCTACAGGACATTTCCATATACGAACTCCTGGAATCAGGAGTTGATTAGGATTTTCACTAAGAATTAAACATATTAAATCTCTCATTTGAAGACAAAATTAAATTAATACCCATCATCCTCTGTGGTATTCTCTGGAAGATCGAACAGTTCCACAGGTCCTTTTTGTTCTTCCTCTTTCAACCTCTCTTTTCCAAACTCTGAAGGATAAATCTACAAATACAACAACACAAAACTAAATTTTTAACTGTGACATAATGTACACTAACTAAGAAAAAATATCTCTCCAGGTTTTTACACTTTACAGTTTTTATTTAAGATCAGTTAAGGGATCAATTCCATAAACTTTATTACCTTCCTAATTTTACCATATGGAAAAGACAGTAGGATAACCAAACTGCCTGCTAGGAATCTTGAGACAGATGAAAAACAACAGGAACCTTGACTTTACTCATTCTACTGTGGCCCTTTTCAGAAAGAGGCATCTGATTAAAATTTCTCAGAGAGCTGAGGCAGACACTATTAATGGAAAGATAGAACTTAACTGGCCAGAATACAACCAATTTACTAGTAAGGTCTAAGGCTGGGTTATCGGCCATACAGACCACTGAAAATCAAAGTAATCAAGGAAATGTAGTCTCCTGCTAGAACTGAGAATTTCACTATTAGTCTCAGAGAACCAGCATTGAGAGCCAAGCTCATAAACATGAGAAGTCAATGGCTCTGGCCTCTAACTCTGCCAAATACATGCCTGTTACAGCAAGTTAAATTGCAACTCAGTTTCTCTTTAAACACATTAATATTTCTTTTGGTTCTCTACAGCACTGTCTTACTTATTTTGTAGTCTAATTTTTTTAACAGTAAAAGTCAGTGCTCCTTTTAGAGACCAGGTCTTACCTTAACAGAAAACACTGTTCCTCCTTTGGGTGTGAAAGAATTAAATAGAGCCAGCAAATCCTTAGCCTTCAACCTATCCCAATCCATATTACAAACTGCCAATCTGTTTGTAATCTGAAAGAAAAGAACGTAAAATTCATAGGTTTAATTCTTGACTGTTGTGAGGAATACACAATTCTCTAGCAGAACTCAGTGGTAAAAATCAAAGTCAGCAGTAAACTTTTCTGAAAAAAATAAAAGCAGCATTGTCCTCTTGACTTTTATCACTTAAACTAGCAAAGATCAGGAGCAGCAATTACCCAAGCACATAAAAAGGACATAAATAGTGAAGCATCACAGAATGGACTACACCAATCACAGATTTAGAACTGCAGTGACAACATCATATCTTAGGATTTCGTTATCATCAAACATTGTTAGTCTCAGGAACAACCACTATCCCTGTTTTGTGATAGCACTAGAGTACTGTGATTTCTTACACACTGATCGTGCTAGTTGTAAAGTCCTGTTTCACTGTCTAATGATGTCTTAATTTCTTAAAGTGGGAGTTAAATAACTAAATTTTTGAAAAGTGAAAAAAATCAGTAGTGAACAAAAAGCAGTACTATTTAAATTCTGGAATTTCTGAAAGGCTCAATTTTGTTTGTCCTTTCACCTGTAGACAGCTTATCTATAGCTATAAGTACGTGTGCTTAGGGGAAAGACGAGATACCAGTGAAAACTGCAAGTCTCTCATTGTCAGACAATTTCATCATCACTTCCATTCTGTCCCTAAAAGGCTGAAAAACATTTATGAAAAATACTTCTACAAACTGTTTGAACTCATAACACTTCTGAGTTTGTCATGTAGCAACTTTTCACATGCAAAGTATTGTTACCTCATCTCCACGAGGGGCATCTTTATCCAGCTCGCGCCACAAGTGCTCAATCTCTGGCTCCTTTGGAAACAGCTCGTTTAAATCCTCATCATCCTCTGAGCTCGTTTCAATGTTCCCTATGCCTCTGGCTAGATCAGGCCCACTGTCACTTTCTTCATCATCTTCTGAATCACTGTCATCTTCACCCATTTCCCCATCATCTTCTGGCTCCTCTTCCTCGCCTGTTTCTCCACCATCTTCTGACTCTTCTTCTGATTCTGCATCCTCACTTGCAGAAGTTTCTTCCTTTAACTGGCTTTTACATTTTAGACTTTGCTCACAGATGTCTGAGTACAGAAAGATAAACATTAGACACCTATTTTTATGTTAGAATTACATATGCCCCTTTACAAAAAGGAAAACTTCAGGGCTTTTTTATACCTATTTACAGGATCCCTGAAAGGTGTAACAATGGAGGAGCAAATACCAGAAAACATCAGTGTTGCCTCTTTTGTTTGTCTAGTCTGGTCTAATCTAATTTAATTATTCTTTAGGCCCACAATTGTATTATCAATCTCAACTGTAAATAAATATACTGCTATTTTATTTATATTACAGAACCAACAGGTAAAAATCAGTTTAATAATGGAGGGTATACACATGCAGAAGCAATATAAATTAAGTTTTTCTTCAGTTCTAATCCCCTCTAATATTAATGGCTCAATGCTGCCACATTTACAATTTCAGTCCACAAGTTGTGAGATGCCTTCATGGTATCAGTTCATATATCTGCTGTTCAGTTTGAGAAATACAGTAGCATATACGCTGTGATAAATTTTATTTTCCTAACTAACCAAGTTTCAGCACCAGCAGTTAAAAGGACCAGGATGTTCACAATCTTACTGAAGAATTAGAACTGATTCTATACAGAGCTGACCAACTCCAATCCTTCAGCAGCACTGAATCTCAGTCAGTCAGCTATTTTATAACTGATCTGGCAAAATATCGTCCATGGATAAAACAAAAGCAACAACCTCCAAATAAACACCGCTGAATTCCCCTTGTTATTTGAACAACTAACCTGACTCTTTTTTTTTCCCTCCTAGGGAGTGGTCCCTCGTAGGAGCTGACTTAGTACTACTTGCTTGTGAAGACTTTTCCTTCTTTAGAGTTGAAATGGATCTTCCCCCTGATGCACCTCCTTGCTTGTCTTCCACTTTGGGTAAAAGGTCCTTGTTTCCCTGAGAGCGATCAACTTCCACTGCAGTTTTCTGTGAGTCCTCTTTCAAGCTGAATTTAGATTTACCTTTTTGTCCTTTTTTAAGGTCATTTAGTTTAGTCACTGCTTCACATGTTTGGTCCACCCCTTGTTTTGTTTTTTTGCTCTCCTCCTTTGGGAGGCCACCAGCAAGGGTCTTTGCAGAACCCGCTTCTCCTTTACCTTTAGCTTTCTTTTTCTTTTTTTTCTTTACAGTGAGTTCTTTACTATCACTTTCTGAAAGATCAGAGTCAGATTCTGACAAGGCATAAAACTTCCTGAGGTTCTCCGTAGAGGTATAGTTAACAGGGCGACCTCTTTTATCCACTGTGTATCTCAGCTTGAACTTCTTGTCATGAAACATTGCTCGGAATCGCTTGTCAATCTTGACTTTACGTTCCTTTTCAGGCATCTCCCAAAACCTGGGGTCCCTTGCGACGCAGCTGAACCGGCCATCGCTCAGTATTTCCTCCTGGGATGACATTTTTGATGCCACTGAAGACTTGGACATCTACAATATGGAAAAAACCCGAACACTTCTGATTAAAAAAAGCTCAGCCAATTAACACAGATGTTAGATATGCGACTGAAAAAAACAAGGATTAAACAAAGTTTCTAACCCATACCTAAAAGGTTCTTTCCAAAAGCACATATGGCAATTTCAGAGCATCACACACCACCTGGTTGGAAGGGACCTCAAAGATCATCTGGCCCAGTATTTCTTGGCAAGAGCATTGTATATACAAGATGGCCCAGCTCTCTGTCCAGCCAGATCTTGTAAGTGGGAATCCACCACTTCCCTGGGGAGATGATTCCAATGGTTGAATGTTCTCATTGAGGAAAATTTCCCTCTTGTATCTAAATGGAATCTCTCCAGGAATAATTTACACCCATTACCTCTTGTCTTCTGCTTGTGACTCCTTGTAGAAATAGAGTCTCCATCTTCTCTGTAGCCACCTTTTAAATACTGGAACATGGGGATAAGGTCTCCCCTGAGCCTTCTTTCCTCAAGGCTGAACAAACCCAGCTCCCTCTGCCTTTCCTCACATGGCAGCTTCCCAGTCCTTTGGTCATCCTTGAGGCCCTTCTCTGGACCCTCTCCAGTCTGTCCACATCTTTTTTGTACGGCAGGAACCAAAACTGAACACAGAATTCCAGATGTGACCTGACAAGCACCAAGTGGGATAATGATTTCTTTATCTCTGCTGGTGATGTCTGGTTGATGGAACCCAGCACCCTGTTGGCTTTGCTGCAGCAGCACATTTAAACACAAATAATCCTGTACCTACCACAGTCTCAGCCACAAATCTTTGCTTTGTTAGCTGCACCAGCAGCCCTGAAACTCCCTGTGCCCTGGGCTGCATCCAAAGCTCCATGGGCAGCAGGTGAGGAAGGGAATTCTGCCCCTCTGCTCTGCTCAGGTGAAAGCCCACCTGCAGTGCTGTGTCTGGATCTGGGGTCCCAGCACAGGAAGAACATGGAGCTGTTGGAGCAAATCCAGAGGCCACCAAGATAATTAGAGGAATGGAATTCCTCCCCTGTGTGAAAAGACTGAGAGAATTGAGATTGTTCAGCCTGGAGAAGAGAAGGCTTCAGGAGACCTAATTGTGGCCTTCCAGTATCTGAAGGGAGCCTACAAGGAAGATGGAGAGGGGCTATTTACAAGGGTCTGGAGTAACAGGACAAGGGGGAATGGCTTCAAACTATTAGAAGGTAGGTTTAGATTAGCTAGGAGGAAAAAAATTCTTCACTGTGAGGGTGATGAGGCACTGGCACACTTTGCCCAGAGAAGCTGAGGATGCCTCATCCCTGGAAGTGTTCAAGGCCAGGCTGGATGGAGCTCTGAGCAACCTGGTCTGGTGGAAGGTGCCCCTGCCCATGAGAGAGGGTTCGAACGAGATAGTGTTTGAGATCCCTTTCAACCCAGGCCATTCTATGGTTCTATGATAACGGATACATCTGGGCTGCAGACACATCCCTCCCTGACTCCCCACCAGACCCACACACGGGACCTTTGGCGAGCTTAGCCCGGTGTCCACCGCAGCTACAGCCCACCAGCAGCACCAGGTGTGCCGAGACGGCTGCAGCCCCCCTACCCGCTCCATCCCAGACCTCGGCGACGGACGCGGCCGCAGAGAAGAGCCCAGAGGAAGCCCCGCTCGCACCGACCGTGCCCGGCGCCCGCCGCTCCCTCACGCCGCTCCCCGCACGCTACACGGCGCCACCGCACCAGCACTTCCGGCGGCGCTACGGCGGCCGCGGCGGGACACGGCTCCCCCGCCTCACAGCGCATGCGCACACAAGCGTGCGAGTCCGAGCCGATGAGGGGCCTGGCCCGGCCGGCGCTGAGGGCACGATGGTGTCGCCGGCTCTGGGCGCTGCCGGTGCGGGCTGCCGCTTCGCTTCCTTCTCCTCCTCCTCCTGCCGGAGCCTCGCCGGGCTCGGGCGCGCTGAACCCGTTCGACCGTCGGCTGAAGCGGAAGCAGAAGAACTGGGCGGCGCTGCAGGCCGAGCCCGCCAAGTGCGATTACCTGCGGGAGGAGGTGCGGGGCCGGGGGGGGCTGGCGGGGTCACCTTGAGTGCTGTGGCCAGTTCTGGGCCCCGCAGTTCAGGAGGGATTTTGAGGAGCTGGAGCGGGTCCAGAGAAGGACAGCGGGGCTGGTGAAGAGGCTGGAGGACAAGTCCTCTGAGAGAGCTGGGGTGTTAAGCCTGGAGAAAAGGAGGCTCAGGGGTGGCCTTATCACTCTACAACTCCCTGACAGGAGGTTCTAGTCAGGCGGGGCTCGGTCTCTTCTTCCAGGCAGCCAGCGACAGGATAAGAGGACATCGTCTCAAGCTGTGCCAGGGGAAGTTTAGGTTGGACATTAGCAATTTCTTCACAGAAAAGAGTGATCAGACGTTGAAATGGGCTTCCGAGGGAGGTGATGGAGTCACCGTCCCTGGAGGTGTTTAAGGAAAGACTGGACGTGGCACTCAGTGCCATGGTTTAGTTGACAAGGTGGTGTTTATTCATAGGTTGGACTTGATCTCAGAGGTCTTTTCCAGCCTCATTGATCCTGTGGTTCTGACCGCCGGCTCTTCCCCCAGGTTGGCGGCAGGATCGCGGACCGGGTATTTGACGTCACCAGGTGAGCCCCGGCGTGTCCCGCACCCTCCCCTCGCCCCCCGGGGACGGGACCCTTGGGGAGAACCGCTGGATGGGGAGCGCCTGTTCTCGCGGTACCACAGAAGGATGCCCAATGGGCTGAGTTCAGTAAGGCCCTTAGAGATTTAGTGAAACTTAGCAGGTGAAACTTGATATAGTCTAAAATTGAAAATATTTTATGACTTGGTTATGTTCTGTATTGCTAATCTTATCCTTTAGAACGTTTCCTCTCGCTTTGGATGTTGGCTCTGGAAGAGGTTACATAGCTCAGCACTTAACCAAGGTACTATCTCCTCGTACTTAAAAATATTTAAAGGAAATCCATTTGTGTTCCTTTCACGTAGGGCTCTGTTACAAATTAAAACAATTATCTAAGTCTTGATGAGGCAAATCTTTCCCCCCCCCCCCGTACTCCTATACCTGTAGTTATAGTTCAAAGCTGTGTGTTGTGCAGGCTATACTTAATTTATTGCCACTGAAAGCTTGACAAATGGTAGTGCAAGGGAAGTTATGTTATATAACAGTTAACTTTTAGTTTTGCGTAGGAATATGTGTGGTTTTTTGGTGTATCTATTGGCCACAGTTGTTAAAGAGATGTGTTATTATGGAGGCTTTGAAGCCATTAACAGTTTCCCCTTCATGAACCACACTGTAAGTAAAGGCGCTTCCGTGGCTGTTAATCCATGGTTTATATTTAACTAAATTTATGCCTAAAATTACAGAATGTGTTTTCTGTCACCACTTCTGCCTCAGCTGTTCTCCCTGGGAGCAGGTGCCATGTTGGGTGGGGAAAAGTGCTTTCTGCTTTATAGAAAGCTTTTATCAAGAGTTGAGAAGACTCTTTCTAACTTACTATAAATAGGTGTAAGTACCAAAAAATGACATATATCCATTTGAAAAACAATTTAAATATTTAATAGACTTTAAAAATTTTATTTCAGGAAACAGTTGAAAAACTTATTCAAGTTGATATCGCAGAGAATGCATTAGTAAGTAGCTTTTTGAATGCTACAGTGCTTCAATTCAGTAATACAGGAAATCAGAAGAAGTGAGTTTCTGATGAGTTGTTTGTCTTCTAACCCAACCTTAGAAAAATGCTACAGAATCTGAAATCCCAACAGTCAGGGTCGTAGCTGATGAGGAATTCCTTCCTTTCAAAGAAGATACATTTGATCTTGTTGTTAGCAGCTTAAGGTATGTATTAATAATTCATTTATTTTGTTTTGTTTAAGTTGTTAAGAATGTTCTTTGCAGAGTAGCTTTAAGAAAATAAATCCAACAAAGATTACTAGTCCATTAAAAAGCAATAAGAAATGTACTTATATAGTTAATATGAGCATGCATTAGGAAAACTGCTATCCTGGTGATTCTTCCTGTTTTGTTTTGTTTATTTTCCTTCAAAACACTTGGAGCTTCTCTCTTTCTTGCATTTTGACAAACTAGTCTCCAGGACTTGCATTTTCTCAACCAAAAAAAAAGAAAGAAAAAAGCTCTATGTGGATAAACTTTGGTTCTTGTTTAGTGTCAGTTTCAAGCAGGTGTTTCAGCATGGTTGCAGCTTGAGAAACCAGTTTGTGGCTTTGGCTCCTGAAACTTACTTAGCTAATTAAATAGTTAGTTGCATTCCCTAAATTTGATTTAATCTGAAATTGTAAAATGTACACTTCTGTTCTTTCAGTTTACATTGGGTGAATGACCTTCCTAAAGCTTTCAGAGAGGTAAGAAACTGTTTTCTAATACTGTAGGTCAGCACTTGCATTGAGAGCACTCCGTATTTCCAGGTCTTCTTTAAATAAGAGGCACAGAAATAACTCATGTTGCACACAAGTATTTTTTGCAATACTTTTGGCAGTTTGAGGAGCATCAGTTGGTATTGCTACTCATTTGCTCCCTCAAATTGGTTTGGAATTAATAACTGAAACAACATGTTTGTATAATGTCTTGGATTCTCCACAGCTGAGCTCATGGTAACTAATGTCACCTGAGGAGCTGAGCTCATGGTAACTAATGTCACCTGAGGCAGTGCTATTGATTTATATTGTTGCTAGCTCTTGCTTTTTGATTGTGAAATTTTGAAATGAAGCAAATATTTGTTGAGGACAGAAATTTTTTTTTTTTCCAAGAACGGTTTTGGTCATTTTGGATTAGTTCAGCTCTTTCCTGCAGGTGCAAGCTTTAGTCAAATCAAAAACTTGGAGCAAGAACAAGGAAAATGTTGACCAGGTTGCTATTTTTTCCATTGATTTCAAATTGATTAGTCATTGCAGTGCTGTTCTATTACCTGTTGGTAGGAAGAGGACTACCCTACTGTTACTAAAATAGTAAAAATCAATTGAAATGCATTCAGTACTTAAAAAAATTACCTCAAAAGAAATACACAACTTTCCCTGGAATTTAAGTATTCTGTAGAGTGTCAAATACTTCTTCCCACAGTAAATATAACTGACACTGTCTCACAATGGGGAAGGAACTGGGCTTCTTGGCAAACTTTCATGATTTCCTGTGTTGGTACTAGTTAACTAATGCAAACTGCCATTAACTGCCTGATTTTCTTACTTGTCAATTAAAGGCTTTTTTACTACCACAGAAAAGGTAGCTTGATTAATACTTAATTTAAAAACTACTGAAAATATTTTTGTTTCAAAAGTGTTGGAAGCTTTTGATGTCTTGTTAGTCTAATTATGTAATCAGGCTCTTCTGGATGTCTAAACCAGAGATCATTTCCAATTCTTTAAGAAAAAAGCATGAATTTATTTGCCTTCTCACTAGGAAGGGGGCTTAGGAGACCAGAAAGCAGCTTGTCAGCCTTGGTGTTTGAGGTACGATATTGCTGCTCTGGCAAGTTAATGATAATTAATGGTAAACATAATATGGTAGACATAATAAAAATGGCATTACTCTGTTTTCCCAGAAGTGCAGAGATCACTACTGGAAACTAAATCCTCCATTTCTTTTTAAATCAAGCCATTTTAAAGTGCTTTTGCTGCTCTCAGAAAATAAAAATAAATAGCATACTTATCTTAATCTACCCTCCTTTTAGAAGTAAATTAATTGAGAATATTGTTTTAGGAGTATTCTGCTTAAAATAGTTTTATCCTCAATTTCCACAGTTTGTTCTGTGTTTCGTGACTGTAAGTGTAATTTCTGAGGATTTACTCTTAAAAATAGAAAATAGTTTCTCTTCAGACAAGAGTATTTGTTTGCAGTGTGACCAGAAGCTGTGGCACAGCTTGTCCCGCAGAATACAGTCAAAATATGAAAAGCCTGTTACAGCTCTTACAATGATTGCTCGAGTTCATTAAGGAAAAAAGTCTAAGAACCCCTGAGTTATGTAGGCTTCATGTAGAAAAGCCATGACCTGTGTGTTTCTGTGTTGTAGATTCACCAGGTTCTCAAGCCCGACGGGGTGTTCATCGGAGCCATGCTGGGGGGGGACACTCTGTACGAGCTGCGCTGCTCTCTGCAGCTGGCAGAGCTGGAGAGGGAAGGGGGGTTCTCTCCTCACGTGTCGCCGTTCACTGCTGTCGCCGATTTGGGACATCTGCTCTCCAGGGCTGGCTTTAACACCCTGACTGTGGTAATTTTAAGTAAGAGAACAATCAGGCAGAACAATCCAGAACGTCAGAGCTGCTGGAATATAAAAATCGCTCTTTACTAATCTGTTAAAAACATCCTTCTGTGTGTGGTGCACCTCGCTGAACAGGCTGCAGAAATAGCTTGGACTGCCACTGTTTTTGGCTTTGTGGTGATTAATGGAACCAACTGAAGTGTATCTTTGGCTCATGGCCCAGTAAAATTTGGATGGTTTTCTTGGAGAAATGTCAGAGAATGTTAGACCTGCATGAAAAACTCCAGACACTTGCTCTTTCTTCTAAAACCAAGAAGAAAATTACGGCATTTAAAATAAATTTGGCTGCATTTGGGCTACTAAGCAAAACTTTTTAGAAATGTTAAAATAGTACATGCTTCCTAGAAATACATTATTTGAGCAGAAGAGGCAGATTAATAGAATTGTAGAATGGTTTGGGTTAGAAGGGACCTTAAAAATCATCTGGTTCCAGCCCTCCTGCCACGGGCAGGGGATAATTTGGTAGTACAATGAGGTTGACATAATGCTATTGGTTTAGCTTGATATGCTCTAAAACTGAACTTCTCAATTCTTCTAGGATACTGATGAAATCCAAGTCAACTACCCGGGGTTATTTGAAGTTATGGAAGACTTGCAAGGCAAGTATATTCTTTGTAAAAACATAAATGTTTTCTGTAGCAGTGGTGCAGACACAGAAGAGTTTTACTGTGTTTCTTAATTCCAAATCATAGAATCATGTGGGTTGGGAAGAGCCTTTAAAGACCATCTAGTCCAACTCCCTGCAGTGAGCAGAGACATCTTGAGCTGTATCAGGTTGCTCAGAGCTCCGTCCATCCTGGTCTTGGATATTTCCAGGTGTGGGACATTCACCACCTCTCTGAGCAACCTGAGCCAGTGTTTCACCATCTTCATCACAAAACATTGCTTTCTTAAAAAAATACAAATAAATCTTATTGCAACAGGGGAAACATTAATTTTTTTCCTGCTGTCTAGTGAGTCAGGAGATTATGCCTGTCAGGAGATTTGTGTTGGGAAGCACAAGTCAAAGATTTGCTACTTTGTGGTCTCCTGTGAATGTTCTGCTTCCCTGGGGTTTCCTGTTCTACATGAGCCTGTTCAGTGTAAGGTGCAGAAAAGCCCTTAAAGGGAGACAGAAGCCTGTGTCCCACACAGATGTTTCCTGTGAGCCTTTCCAAATTACCAGGGCATTCAGCAAACTGCTTTGGAATGAGAGCAATATACCCTTAATTTGGAGTCTGCTGAGGAACAGCAAGCAATTGAGTAACAATTTTGTTAATATTCTGATTGCATTTGTCATGGATTGTAAAGCAGTCATTCACGTGCAGTCTGTTGTTACTGACAGCAACTCAGGGCATTTCTTTTTGGATCGACTGCTGTTTGGAGTAATTCCTTAATGGAAAGGCAACTTTTATTCTCAGCAGAAACATTCAGATGCAGTAAGTGATTAAAAAGATTAGAAATGTGGTTATTTTATTTTGTATTTTAAATCTCTTGGGATAATAATTTTAATGATTATCTGTTACAACAATACAGTGATGTGTCTGAATAAACACTTTGTACTCATTCTTAAAATTAGTTATAACCCTAAATGTTTGAACACTTAGGCTGAAGAAGTAATAGTTTGAAATGATTCCTAGCAGTGCAAACTGTAAATTGCAAAGCATAGGAATTAAAAGTTTTTGATTCTTACACATAAGAAACTCACCTAATGATTTGTGGTATGTTCTCTCTTACACTGAAGTGCAGAGGATTCTGTACTTACTCTGGTTTAGTAAGAATCTGTCCTTAGTGCATGACACTTAACTCATGGTACGTGCTATATCTTCTTTTTCTTAAAGCTGAAACATATTTTTAGGTATGGGGGAGAGTAATTGCTCCTGGAACAGAAAACCTCTGCTACACAGGGAGACAATGCTGGCAGCTGCTGCAATATACCAAGGTCAGTATTTGAGAGGTAATGAGTTAATCTAAAATGACTTTAAGAACATTTTTTTTGTGTCTTTTTCTATGACATTTGTTTAAAAAAAACCAAAAACCAAAACAAACCCAAAGCAAAACCAAAAACCCCAAATACTTCAGAACAAAATGCCATTATCATAAGCTATTTTTAACCTTAATTATAATGCCAGGATTTGAACTATATTGATGCACCAGTATGAGATATTTTTATTGTCCCAAATCTTTCACCAGGAGTCATTATGATGAATATGTCATGCTCAGTTCTGATGTTCTGAGAACTAAGTGTTTCGCAGAACTGACGGTCTGTACCTTTTCTCTCTCCCTTCCTGCCCTAACAGAAATGTATGGAAACAGCGATGGCTCAGTACCTGCCACGTTTCAGATCTACTACATGATTGGCTGGAAATACCATGAATCACAGGTAATGTGAAGCTCTTATTTTCTCTTTGAAGATACTATTTAAATAAGTGATGTTTTAAAAGCTTTTTACAAAACATTTTAATTTAAAATTAGCCCTTTATGTATTTTTTTCTTCTCTTCTGTTTTTCCTTAGGCAAAACCAGCCCAGCGAGGTTCTGCAACAGTTTCATTTGGAGATCTGGCAAAAATAGAAGGACTTCTTAAAACAGGAAAAAAATAGTTGTTCATCAAAAGTAATAATTGTCTTGAAACCTCTGTAAAACTTTTAATTGCAGATAGTCTTCACTTGTGTTTATTTAGTGATGACATCCTGAAATTATAATAAAGTACATGCAGTAGAGGGTTTTTGTACTGCGCCACAGCATCATCTGTGTGAAATGGTGGTAATTTTTTGTTTCTAGATAAACATTTGAGCAGTTTGTCCTCTCAAGTCTTTGAGAGAGCAATTCAACTCTCAACTGTTCATTAAATTACTATTTTCAAAAACAATGCATCTTCCAGCATTTCAGTATCACAGGCTGCTCCAGGTATGGTTTACATGTCTTAATTTCTCAAGGATAGTAGATCATAATAAATACTTGTGTATTATAAAAGTAAAGAATAACAGCAGGTATATTTATAAGACATCCTATGAGAGAAACTACCAGCAAATACAAAGATATAAATTATTATAGTTTTAATGGGTTGGAAAGTATGGGTGAAAAGTTATTGTAAGTATTGTTTGAGATTTGAATATTTAAGTGATGCTTTATCTAAATACTAGTTTAGAATTACTTTTACACATTACTTTCCACTTTTCTATGTCAGAGGCTAAAAATCAAGAACATGAATTTTCTCCTTAGCTGTGCCATGGAGCTGTGACTTTTTCTGTCTATAACTGCATTACCAGAAATTGATATTAATTGCAAGTGTGACCCATTAATATGAGAAGTTTAGAAAAAATATCTGCCCAGAGATTTTGCTTGATTGTAGCATTCATAGAGATGGGGAGAAACAAAAAGGATGAAGACTATATAACCAAATATAACCAAACAGTTCAATAAGTTTTATCATAGTGTCTGAGTGGAGTATCAATACTGGTGGAACTAAAGCCTTTTTAAGCTTATTTCCTAGGCTTTTTAAAGACTATCCACCAGGTGGAGTTTGACAGAACTTGTGTGTGGCACAAACCCAAAAGGCTAGATAGGCAAAAGCCTTCCCATCTGTAAGGTCCTGATTTGAGGGGTAACTATCAGGCTTTGACTTTGAATAAGAAATGGGCAGAGAAGGTACAAATCATGAGAAGGAGGGCAGGAGTATTCTGCCCTGTTTTTGCCTAACAAGCCTAACCCGTAATGATTCGAGGGAAATGAGTTCATCTTTCCTTTTCTTAGAAAAGAACAGTAATGCTCCTGGAGAAAGGGGGAGAGACTCTAAATGGTCTGATAACCTCTAAAGAATAAAACAAGAGCCTGTTTCTGTGAAAGCGTCTTCTTTTTTAGTACTACATCAATTGACTCAATACAAGATACTGCATCTCTCTTAAGGTCTTCTTTGGCTTAAATAAAATTCCCTTGTTTCTGGAGGAATCTCTGGTTTCCAGATGTAGGTTTCTGTGAAGTTATGTGTAAAATTAATGTAACTTTATAAATCATTGCTTTAGTAGGTTAATTTCCAGTCACTTGAGCTGGTGGTTGTGACTCAGATGTGTTAAGGGAATGAGGAGGTGGAATAAGCTGGGTAAATGTTAATTGGAGAAGTGCTCCTACTGTGCTCCTTTGAAGTACCCGAGTTACGGAGAAAAGGATGGAATTCCAGTGCTTTTATTTCATATTTCATAGATGGCATACATAAATAGTGAAGTGTTTTGGTAGTGGGGAAACTTACCTTCTGAACAGGGAGAAAAGATGAGTAGTTTTCTTCTTAGCGCTTGCGGGGAAAAAAGGTGTAGATAGTGCACTAATTTGGAAAAGGGCTGGGGAGTAATAGAAGTAAGGAGTAGTAAATATGCCGTTGCAGCAGTGTGGGTTGCAATTAGGGGACATGTAGCAGGCAGGCAAGGTGTTCATTTCCATGGCTATGTTTGGATAACTGCCTTTGTGTGGGTTTTTAACTGCAATTATGGGGTTTTTTTCTGTAGTACTTCTTGGAATTCTAGGTTACTCCTGGTTTCTACGAGTTGCTTGAATAAGTAACTTTGAAAACACTTCGTTTACTATGAACAGATGTTTTTGTCACAAGGCTCTGTTTCATTTAAATTCTTTTTCAGATTTAAGCCTTTATGGCTTTCTAAAATTGTAATGAAGAACGTGGTTGCCAGTTGCTAGACCAGTACTTTGTGTATGCTGAGAGTCACCTTTTGCAGACTTAGTAACTTCTAAAAAGTAATTGTGAAGGTGATGTAATGTCTCTTCTAAGCTTAGTTAATTTAAAAAATCTTTATGCATAATACAGAATATTTTTCTCCTGATTACAGAATGAGAAAAGAATTCAAGGAGATAACTAGTTTGAGTAATCAAAAGCTAGGAGCCCATAAATAAAATAAGTATTGAAGAAGCATGGTTGCATTTAATGAACATGAGGTTTTTTTATTTTAGGGTTTGAGTCACAGATCAGTGAGTATGTTTGGTCTGTGTCTTTGGTTACAAGATCTGTCAATGTATAATGTTATTCAAGTCTCTTTAGGATAAAGGAATGAGATCCTATACTTTGAAGACTAAAACTTTGTGAAGTTAAAACACGAGAGAGGATTCTTCATTACCTCTAATTTATAAAAATGTCATCAGCAGAAGTACAGAAGTGAACCATACAAAAAAGTTTTAAATACTTTTCTTTACACTGTTTACAAAAGAAAAATTATACTCTTCTAATGTTTTCTAGAAAAACTAGGAGCTAACACTGAGTTTTCAGTTGCAGGGGGAGAAACTCAGCCAGCTTTCGTGTGGTGTTTAATTGGAATTTCCTGAAGCAAAAACCTGATCTCAGGGATTAGATTCATTAGAGCATCTTGTTTAAGAAGCCACATTTTAGAAAGCTAGCATGTACGTTAAACCTCTTAAGTCTTCATTTGTCTAACCCAAAGACTTAATACCCACTTTTCAAAGATGTGATCTATTTTTGCCTAGGTTTTGGAGCCGTTACTTTGGAGGCGTGCAGTTATTATAGTGCTTTGATTGGAATCATCCTGAGTACTGAAGCAAGTGTGATCTATGTAGATAGTGGTTTGATTTCCTGAATATCTTGGGTGCCTTCAGGTGAAGGAAAAGGAAGAAGAGAATAAAAAAGAAAAATAAAAACCAGAGATAGGTAAGTTTAGCTGAAGGCTACATATCAGAGTGAAGCAGAAAACACCGAAGGAGTGCATTTGCTGCTTGTAGGGGAAAAACAACCCATGGCTTACTTAAATCAAGTTAGAATTGAAGTGATTTTTGATTTATTGATAGCTTGTAATTACCTGTTAGTCCATGAACTATACATGCAGGATTAATAGCAGCAATATAACAGATAAATGACTACTACAACCTTACAAAACCTTAGTAAACACCTTCACATACCTAAACACACTCCTATAGCACCCCCCCCCCCCCCCCCCGCTTTATTGACAATACACCACCACCTCCTCACACNCCCCCAATTTGTAGGTAAATGCTCACCCCTGTCCATTTAACAGGAGGTTTCAGTGGTATGAGCCCACCCTTCTCAGAGTGTGTTATCCTGTGTGCATCCATCTTAGATGTGGACGAGGTAGCTGCATTCTCACCTGGGCTGTCCTATCATCTGCTAATCCACCCAGCTGTTGGGGCAGCACCAGAAAGGTGACACCCCAGGAGTGACCCGTGCTTCTTGCACCCTGTGCTCTCAGCCCGCTGCCAGGGGAGGGTGTTCCCTCAGGCATCCACAGAGCTTGAGGTGCCAGGGGCACCTTCTTGGTATCAGACCGGGTTTTCCCTGCTTTTTTCTCCCTGTTAGAAATGCTAGGGCTTTCTACATTTGATTTTTAAGCTGATTTTTCTTTCCCACCTGAGGTCTCTTGGTAACTGCCTGATTACTATTTCATTTGGTTGATTGTTATCTTCATTTTCAGACAATCAGCAGATTTTGAGCAAACACCCTTTCAGTACTGGATGTTTTGTTCACACAGATTGCACTTGTATTTCTATCATGGCAGCTGATGTCCAGGATTTTCTGCCACATTGTACTCCATGTAGGTTTCCCCCATTATTTGGAGCTGTTTCTTGGGATACAAGGTATTTTGATAAAGGAAGAGAAAAATTCCTCAGAAAAAGTGCTCCTGTTTGCAACCTTTCCTTACTTTGAAACAGTGAATGATGAATCTTGGGGAATCTTATTTGGCCTCACACTGCTCATGATAGGCCAGAATGTATTAAAACCTTCAAGTTTTTAAATAATAATAATACATAAAATAAGGAGGTTTCATTGTTACCATGTTAATAAATCCCAATTCATGCATTTGTTTTTCTGCATTCTGTAGGCATTCCTTACAATTTTTACAAGTTGAAGAGCAACTTCAAGATCTGCACATTAATGCGTGACTTCTCATAATTGATTTATTCTTCTAGCATTGCACCCACAATTTGTGTGAGTACACTAAGAAAAAAAGTGTACAGACAAAAGACTAAAACTGCCCTTGTGAACTTACCATGAAAAATTCCATACTTCTGATCAAGTATAATTTCTGGTTTCATAGATGACAAAACTGCAGGGACAGAAATATATTTGATACATGTCAGTAGCCTTCCATTACTAAAGGAGCTGCAAAAGAGCTGGTAAGAGATGTTTTAAGGGCATGTAGTGACAAGGGGTTATGGCTTTAAACTGACAGGGGGTGGGTTTAGATTAAACAATAGGAAAAAAATTATTCCCTATGAGGGTGGTGAGGCCCTTGAACGGGTTGCCCAGGGGAGCTGTGGATGCCCCATCCCTGGAGAAATCTTCAAGGCCAAGTTGGATGGAGCTTCCAGCAGCCTGGTCTAGCAGAAGGTCTCCCTGCCAGTGGCAGGGGGTGGGAACAAGGCGAACTTTAACATTTCTCTCACCCCAAACCATTTTATGATCCTTTGTATAAAATACCACCTTTTTAGCCAAATTAACAACGTAAAAGAAGTTGTTATTTTACTCAGTACATGCATTAGTTTAAATGATTTGAATCTCTAATCTTGAACTTTTTACATCTGAAGTAAAGCACTATAATATTAAAATATCACTTGTTCTGTGGAAATACTAGCCAAAATGAACAATTTACTAAGGAAATCTACTGGTATAGGAAGTAGTAACTTAAAATTTTTGTTGATAGTGGAATCGTTGTACTCCCTGAGGTTTTTTTCTCCCTGGAATTTTTTTCCTCCCAGAAGTGTTTTCTCCCTAAACTGAGCCACTGATGGTTGTATGTAGTGCCCAGTTTTTTAGCTGTTCCATCATCTTGTCTTCACAAAGTGTAATGCTGTAGCATTCAGGTGCCAGGGGCATCAGTTCTTAACAAAAACTACTTAAAGAATGTTTTGAAGTCTCCCATTTCTTTTTCTACCATGTATTCTATTTTTATTTTTGTGAAGATCTATGACTTTATTCCAGTTCTAGAACTACTGATTGCTTTAATTTGATGCAGAACTTACATTTGTTACAGAACTCTTGATGTTATTTCCTAAAGTCAGTTGCTTTCACTTCTGTAATTAAAAAGGTAATTCCCATCAAGTACCACTTCAGATTTGGTGATTATAATCCCAGTCAATAGATCTTCTGACTCAAAAGCAGGATGCCCAGTCTTAGAGTAATACTGCAGTTCTGAGGCAGCAGCTGTAGTAAGCTTTACTTGGTAAACTTATGCTGAACTTCATAGGTAGCGAAGTTCAAAGTATAAGCCAAGGTCATAACTTAGTATGCACTTAACACGGATTTGCATAGAATCTTGTCCGTGCCTGACTTTTTGTCTGTGCTATTTTTTTACCTATAATTGTTTCTGAAATTCTAAAAGAATAGCTGAGCTGGAGCTACTGCCGAGAGGTTTTGGTAATCACATCTCAAACAAAGCATTCCTCAGATGATTTTGCCTCCAGGATTCAACTTGGAAGGCATTCTCAGGAGGAGCTGCGGTGCTGTCACAGCACTGTTGAGTCAACAGATGCAGAGCACTTGTTTGATGCATGGATGACTGATCTTCGATTACCGCCTTCCACAAAACAAAAGAAAACATCTGTTCTTTTATTTATATTTGAGCTTTCCAAGTAGGAGTGTACAATTTTCTTTTGTTTATTTCTGTTGTGTGTATTTTTTTTCCCTCCTGACTCACTGAATCTTCATTGTATGGAAAGTGAAACTTTGAGCACAGAATGGACTGGGTGATTGCATCTCCCTTCAGGATGTTCTACAGCATGGTGGCTGGTATTTTTTGGTACCTGAAAGTTTATTATCCCCTAAAAGATAGCTAAGCACAGAGTTTTAAATTAAATTCTATCCCAAAGATAAGGCATTAAGATAATAGTATGATTATTTATTAGCCTATGTTTGGAGCAGACTTAGTTGTTCTGCTTTGGGAAAGAATTCAGGTTTATGAACCCAAAGGCTTCCAAAGTGTTTCCCTGCAGAGAGTCAGTAAATCTTCACAAATATAGAATTACTCAGTCGCTGCACTCCTTTCTGGCATTTTCTGCTGGACAGCTTGGCTTTGTTTTAGTGGCTCTCCTAGATCTCTGAATAGTTGCATAGAGACTGTGCATAATTTGGGCAGTCTTGAGCATTGAAATCAGAGCCCCTTAGCCATAAAAAGGATCTGAGAGTTAGATCACAGAATGGCTTGTATTGGAAGGGACCTTAAAGCTCATCAAGTTCCAAGGCCCCTGCCATGGGCAGGGACACCTTCCACTGGACCACAGCCCTGAATGCTGAAGCAATTCAATACAAATGTTTCTGTGCACCTACTTGTTCAGTCTCTGCATTTGGGTATTGCTGAATAACTCCATTTAACCGTACTGTAAATATTATTTGTTTTCAAGCAGTTAACCATCTTGAAAACACATCAACATGACTTAGTAAGTATAACACTTGATGAATTTACAAATGAATCTTGGCATAAGGCAAATGCATTTTAACACTGCGGTTTGTATGCATGCTCCCTGCATATTTATTTTCAACTTCCAGTTGATTAGCTGCTTTGTCTTGTGTGCAGAAATGGCCTGTTTAATGTAGTGGGAAGTCGAGTAGAAGCCAGCATTTGTTAATGGATGCTTTGAACAGGCACAGTCAGACATTTTAAATTATTCTAACTAAGCAGGAATTCTAATTTATTTCTAAAGATAGAAGTACAACAACCCAATTACCTAGTTTCCTCACAGAGTGTAATGAGTACAATTAGCATAAAATTGGTCTATAAATTTAATGGGCAATTTCTTGTGTGGACACTAGTAAAAATGTGGCAAGCTATATTAGAGTCCATATAGTAACTTGTTCCCACTGGATGCTTCCTTGACAGAAGGCATTACTGTAAAATACCAATCAAAACTGTTCAGTACAAGGAGTTTTTTAAGTATTGGTTCAAACAGGCATGCCAGTAGGTTTGAAAGTTCCTTCAATAAGAGAATCTTTTTGGCTGGATTGGCAGTAGGGTTTTTTTACCTTTTAAATACGGTATTCTGACTATGAGTTCAAACTCGTAGTCTGCGTGAGGATGTGGCCAGTTCTCTGTGTGTAGCCTCATAAGAATAGCCAGATCAGTTGTTCTAAATGTAGAATATACACACAGCTGATAATAAAGACAATAAAATACTATTTACTACTCTTAAAAGTGGAAGGGTGCTGGAGTCTCACAGCTGATGTGGAGGTTCTCAAATCATGATTGTGGCTGGTGCCAGCACTTGTGCAATTGCTTCTATGTAACCAGATGTGGGGTGTTTCAGAAGTTTGAGATGATGGAATCCAAAGGATAGTTTTCCCTGTCTTCTACAGCTGATTTGTTTATTATGGGAAATTCTCAGTGTGCATGTATTTTCGTCTAGTACAGTAAACTGAGACAGAGTGAAGTTGCGGTGACCTGCTGAGACTAAAGTGGGGAAAATCAATGCTGTGAGAGAAAACACATACTTAGAAGAACATGAAGTTTCTTCTGCTTTGTCTGTTCCCTAGAGAGTGAATAAACAAACAAAAAACCCAACCCTGAGGCTTGAAGATTCAGACCAAGTTTTTCAAAGTATATTTTCATGATGGATTTTTGATTTCACCCCAGTGCAAGCTGACATTACTGGAAAGAGAGATAAATGTAAAAGACTTTTATCTAAAACAAACTTACCACTCATGAAAATGCTTTAATTCCTTCAGGAGTGCATCCATTTTAAAGGTGCTTTTTATTGCATTATTCTGTTAAGTACAATGAATAAAATTATACTTACGACTGTGAAAATAGCAAGTTATTTCTTGTGCATTAGAACAGCAACTCTCCTAGGGATTTATGCCCTACCACACATGATGTCCCTGCTCATTGCAGTATTATCCCTATTTATTATCCTTACTCCTAGGGATTTATGCCTGACCTTTCCCTGTCTGATAATTTCATATAGCGCACTTGCCTGCCTTCCTCTTTTGCCTTATCACTGAGCAAATGAAATAGTTTGCAGGTTCTGGGCTGCTTTGGAGAGCTGGCGGACCACTGTGTGTACTCTGTAACTAGCAGCCTGCCAAAAAAAACAGGCAGTGTGTTCAATTGACTTGTTTGTAGGGCCATTAAAAGCTGTATCTTTACATTTCTAGGATTGAACTCAGGGCAATGTAAATTATTTTATTAAAATATATTAACATATAATTAACAATTCTGTTCCCGGTTAAACCCAAAGAATGTTAATCCTATGGGATTTCTAACTTTGGTTTATTCAATAAATGGTATTTTAAAGTAGGTTTTTAAAAAAATGGGTTTTTTTAAATTCCTGAACTCCATGTGAACCCCACAGCGAGGGGAGAAAGGCATGGAGCAGTCCATTGCAGGCCTCCCTCAAACTGAGCTCCACTCTGCTAAAGTAGAAGTTCTTATGGAGGAGGAGTTTCTTAGGTCTTTTGTTCAGACAGAGTCACAGAAAAGATAGGTCAAAGTTTTAAATAAATCTCTTGGGAGAGTGTATTCATATCCTACCTGGTAAATCAGTGCATCTCTCTTCACTAGTAGCTGAAGGTTAAAGATCTGATTTCTCTGATAAGGGTGTTTTGGCAGGAGAACTACTAAGAAGTAAAATACTTTGTTGGTCTGTGTAGGAGTTTGGGTGTGTTTGACTTGCAATGTGAGAACTGCGTTAACTGTGTTAATCACTTAATCCTGATTATAGGAATGAACTTATTTACAGGTAGCGCAGGAAGGGGCTGATTTTTGTGGCTGTGCTCACAGGGGTAACTGCTCCTGAGCCCCAGCAGTGTTTCAGGGCTACCCTCACCTCTGCAGGCAAAAAAATCAAAATAAAAAATTTGAAAGTTCCCATCTCTGGAAATATGGTCAGGCTGGATGGGACTCTGGGCAACCTGATCTGGTTGATGATGTCCCTGCTCATTGCAGGGAGGTTGGACTAGGTGGCATTTAAAAGGCCTTTAAACCCAAACTATTCGATGATTCTGTGATCTTACTAAAGCAGAAATTATAATGTATTTCTCCCATAAAATGCTTTGTGATTGACAAAATAGAACTAGATATAAGCACACAGCAAACCCCTGCTTCCCAAGAAGTTTCAGAAGTTAAAAATATACGTATGGGTAAATTTGGAAGTTGGCTGCAAGGTCAGGTAAGTAGAGCAACATTATTGCTTGTAAAAATAATTGTGTTGATTTTTCTCTTCTGTGATTTTTTTCAGCACAGGCTTTTACCATCTATTGGAAGCAGAACACTTGTGCTCTGGAATGAATAATTAGCTGCTGAAGTAGGTCTGCACTGTGTCACTACTGTCTTCCACTTGCCTTCTCTTATGTAACAGAGAAATTGAAACTAAAAGGGGGAAGAGTTACTAAATCATATACAGAGGTTTAACTTTTAAGTGAAAATGGGATTGTGATGTTAGGAAGATGCTGCTTGGGAAAGACACCTTTCCTCCTAGTGTTCTCCTAGTTATCATGATTTCAGCAGTGTTCTTGCAGAACTAAATCTCTGAGCAAACTTCATTTAAAAAAATAATAATAATTTAAACTCTAATATGGCACCATTAACTGACTATTTTTGCAAAATGGTACCATGAGAAGCAAATCGTATAACAGTAATAAGGACATGAAATTCAGCATTCTATGGACCATATATGGTTTTTGTTTTAGTAAAACATGCACATTTCATTTTTTATCCTGTACTTTGCATAAATGCTGAATGTGATTACTCTTTTTTGTCTATATTTGCAGTTATTGTCATTGTATGAAGCCGTTTTGCAACTTGTCCAGCTCTGTGGAATAAGGCTAACTGTATGTTGCTGTCCGTAATTAACTTTTTTATTAAAAGGCATAATTATTTATTTTAATAATTATTAAAATCCCTGTTCTGGTAAAGTTTACTCAGCAACACAATATAAACTGACCACAGGAGAATGAAGTTTATGATGGAAGGGAAATGTAATTTGGAAAGGTACAGCTCTAGTAGAGAAATGTGTGTGATAGCCATGAAGACCTACCTCTTTCACTGAGAACTGAAATAGTGAAGACAAGGAAAGGAAACTAAGGAAAGAAAGATAGCTCATAACCTAAATGTTGAAATTCACACTCAAAACTAATGAGAGAGATGGGTTATTACCAGCTCAAGATTTTAAAAAGTAAAGTATCATATTTTTCATTAACCTTCTTAAATAATTTAGATTGCATGTGTGTTTTTCCATTTTACCTTTTCATGCCCTGCCTTCCCCTTTATATACTGTAGACAACTCTGCTAGTTTTCCATTTCCTAGCTGTGTTACTTAGAGGTACTCAATTATATATGACAATGGTGTCTTTCTTTCCATTTACTGAATGACAGAGTGCATATAATTTCTGCATTGACTCATATGTTAGGTTGCCACAAATGCTTAGGCTTAAGATCTTGACATTAATTCCTGCTCCACAGCCATTTATGTCAGGAAAACTCAATTGTTTGAGCACTCCTGGAAAGTAAATGCAAGAAGTGCCCTGATATCATTAAATCAAATTCACTGAAAAATATAGGAAGGAAAAAGGTGCAAAGTGAAGATACATGGCTGCAGATCTGGAGTGTGGTTAGACATGGAGATAGGCCTTGTAGCCTGCTTGAGCTCAGGTATTTTTATTGCTGCTGCAGAAATTAGTTGCATGTATAATCTGACAGCAGGTCTCACAGCAGTTTGGCTGGAACAGGTCTGGAACTTCGACCTCCTGATAGCCAAGTTACTGCAGTTGGTGTTTTCCTTTGCTGCAGGCATTTGTTAGTGGTTTTTAAAGCTGCTCTGAAAGGGAGCAAAGGGTATGGCTACAAACAGTGACACTGTGGCCACTATATAAATAATGTCATTGTTCTAAGCAGTCCAAGATAGTGGCAGGGATGGAATTTTAAGCTCCTGGTGAGGGAACCTCTGCAAAGGAAAGGCAGAAGACACAAAGAATTGAGGAACGAATCTTAGTCGTACTTTCTGTTTGCTCCTTGTTGCTCAGGCCCTGAAGTGCCATGGTTGCTAAGTGGCTTGAATGTTTCTGAGACTTTTTTTTTCCCCCAAGTGGAATAAAAGCGGTTTGGAGCAGCACATTTGTTCTGTGTTCAATTGGAACATAGAAGGACTTCTGAGGGAAAAGCCCTTGTTTTGGGACCTGACTCAAGAAAGCATTTTTGCTTCCTCTTCTTGTTACCAAAAATAAAAAGCATTATTAGGCTAATGATGTTTGCAGCTATGCCAGGGAAGCTGTATTGCTTCCATGTGATTGCCCAGAGTATTGACAGAGAATGCTATGAAAAGGACTCAGAAACACGGGGCATTTGGAGAGGAGAGCTTGAAGGGTACCACAGACTAAGCTAAAGCCTGGGATATCAGTTCACATAAGAGTCAGAGACTTTTGAATCTGAAAATGAAAAGCCTAAGTGTCAAAGGTAAAGGAATGGTAAAAGCAGCTGTCAAAGGTGGGGTGGTCAGCAGCTGGATTCCCAATACACCAAAGAACTCAGGGTGACAAGCAGGAAAACAAGTACTGTCAAAAGTATCTACTATGGTTCCAGGATCAGAGAGAGAGGAAAACAGGTTTATAGAACAACATGAAAGGAAGGCAGATAGGATTTAGCAACAGCTTCACTAAAGGAGAAATAGGTTTGAGTGTTCTAATGATGGAAGAGAAGGACAAGTTTGAATGAGGGGAAAGGGATCTGAAAAAGTTGAAACTTTGTTGGTTTGCTGGAGGTGACAAGGCATACCTTCCATTCTGGTGCTAAAAATGGGAGCTTGGAGTACAGCCAGCAGATATTTAGATCACTCAAAGGCAGAAATGACTTTTGGAAATATTGAGAATAGGTGATGTCATTTAGGTGAAAAAGACAAAGTGCACCAAAAGAGGCTGCAGGAAAAGGAAATATGTCTTTTTATCAGCGTATTCAATCAGATTAAGTATTAGGAGGACAAGTAGTTATTGCTTCTCCTTTCTTCTTTGCCGTTATATAGATTGATAAGTGCAGTCATTGAAAATATTTAAAAAGTTACTATGAAGATAAGATTTGGACTTTTGTCATCTTGGTCACTCAGATATGTCAAATTTCAGTGAAGGAAAGGAAAAAGTACGTTGTAGATTGAAAAGGACTAGAAGCAGTAGAACAACAGGAATTACTTTGCTATACAGAACACTTAAAAAGTTTTGGAGAGAGGTTGACTGGAACAGGTTCAGTGATGAAGGTGAGAGGCTGAAAATGAGACGAGTCAGTGTGGGTAGTGGTATAGGCTGACTCCTACTCTATGTGAAATTCACGGTCAGCTCAGTATTTCTTGGCACTGTGAACAAGGTTGAGTTTTAATGCCTAGGAGGTGAGGGGAAAATAAATTTCCTCTCCCAGAGAGGATGAAAATCGACTCCTGTGGCTGCTGCTACCTGCCAGAGAGTGAGTAAATCTGCAGCCGTTTTAGACAGAAAGTCAGATGCAGTGCCATGGCAACTGCTGTGAGACCAAGCAAGTCTGCCTCTTCTTGCTTTCTTATGTTGTGCTTTTTCCATCCCATTGGTGTGAAAGGTTATTTATCTTTTCTCTCCCTCCCCCCCCAGTAATTGCTTGCTTTGGTAATAGTGCATAAAAATAAGGAAAGCCATCATTCAAATTGTTAAGGAAAGACAAGAACACAGGGATTAAATCACTTGAGAAGGCATTGGCAACACTGATTGTTTTTAATGGACAGATGAGAGGGCATGTTTCTGTTTTCTAAATAAAGACCTTTCCTCAGTACAATAGAAAAATAAAGTCTGTCAGTAGATTGATTTAAGGATACAGGTGAGGAAGTACTTCAGGGTATCTGTTTTATGTTGGCAGGTTCATACAGTACAGTCCATTAGTTTTTGAAGGCTCCAGTGGAGTTGTGCTGGCTTGAAAGTTTCTCAGAGTTTTCACGCTGGTTGGTAAAACTTTTTGTGCCCGGGGTCTTCAGGATCTCGAAATCTGTCTTCGGGGCATCACCTCTTAGGGACATCCTTCAGAATACTGAAGAAGTATTCTGTTACTTCAGAAGAAGTATCCTGTTACTACTGAAGAAGTATCCTTGGTTACTTCAGTAAAGGACCCAAAACACATTCAATCTCGATTTGAGAGCTCAAATGCCAGAGAAGCTATCACAGGCCTTATTTGCAATGGTTAATTATTCACTGTTTTAAAAAATTGAACCTTACTTTCAGCCTTAAATCTAGAGCTTGCAGCTGTTGCATTGATTATGAATTGCTATATAAGACTGTAGCCCTTCAAAGTAAAAACATACCCTAGAGCAGATGATGATCAAGTTATGTTTTATCACACTTGGATGAAAAGTAAATGTCTTTAGAACTGCTTATTCTTTAAATAGCATTTAGTTGAAATAAGGACTGTATATTTACAGGTAAGATATTTTTACCCATTTCTCTCAATTTTTAGGCTTCATTTCTTTCAGTGTTTTGAGGGAACTTGATGACTTTTTTTCTAGAAGAGATTCATTTAGCTAAAGACAAGTTTTTTTCTTTTATGGTTTTACTGACTGTAGATATGGTACAGAGTAGATAACTTTTGATGCAAAGAATATTAATGTATGATGATTATGTGAGAGGTATGGTTGCACAAACTGAAGGTTTGAAAACCCGCTGTCCATAATTTTTAATATGCATAAAGCTTCATAGCACATGTTATTTTGTGAACTGATCACAGAATAAATCCTTTGCTGACAGAATAACTGTGTTCTCAGGACCAAACGTGGATTGATTTCACCAGTGTGAGAAAGAAAATATACAGTACAGAAATTCTTCGAGCAGCTTTCCTGTTCAAAAGCACTTTGGTAATGGTGGACAGAAAAGTAGCAGCAGAACTAAGTGAGATTATACACTTCTGCAACACAGCTAAGCAATGAGCCAGACCTTTATGTTTTAGTATGCATAAAGTATTCTATGGTTTAATGAGATCTTGAGCTTTGGCTCTGAAGATTGTTTAGTGCCCTGGTGAATAGCCCTTCAGACTTCAGGCATACAATGAGAATTTGCTTCCTCTTTCAATTCTTCAACTTCTTGGATAGAATTTATTATTTCCCTAAATATAAGCAGCTGTCAAAATTTATTATATATTATAGTACTCCTTTTTGCTATTTTTAACTCCATCTCATTAAGTGGATTGCATGGTTTCCTTTAGTAATTAAGTACAGATTAAATATTATATTAAAAACATAAGAAATGACACTTTTTCAAATGCCATTATGAAATTTTTAAAGACAAAATAGCTACTTTGATGTTTTTTTCCAGGAGTGTTGGTCAATAAAATAAATACATCTTGTCATTGTTGATGTGACTGTAGAATCAAAAATGTCAAGATGAAATGTGGTCTCTTCTTTCCCACTTAAATTCCATTCAAAGAGAATTCATTTTTTGCCTATTTTGTCCTTTCATTCTTTGGGTAATAATGACTTCCTTCCGAGATTTTTGTTGGATATGGGTTATCTGGACACCAGGAAACCTAAATATTAGTAGAGTCAGGGAACAGAGAAAAAACGTAAATGTAGTAGGGGCTTGCATATTAATTTGGTAAGTATTGGCTTTATTTGATGATAAAATAGCATTTCTATTTCCACCAGCTACATAGAGTCAAATCAACCCATGAAAATTACTTGTAAAAATTCTCCTGCGTGTTTTAAAATTTGATCAAGATGACCATTATGAACCCAAACCTTTCTTCATATGCACTTGCAGAGTCCTACATCTAAATTCAACATATTGAGCATCAATCCATTAAGACTCTCTATAGAAATAAGAGAGGGATTAGTTATTTCAGATATTTGATTCCCACCTAAGACTTGGGTCACCCTTGGAAGCACCTCTGTGCTTTTACTGCTCATAAGGCAGTGCAAGGCAGCCACTCTCGTGCTCCAAGTGCCCGGTGTAACTGGGTCCTGTGTCATTGGAGTTCAGCTCTACGTTTGTCTCCTGCTCTTCTTCGAGTTTGGTTCAGGTATGGTTTAAGTATACAGTAAGTGTATGTTGTTAATGATCTCAATGTGGATCCTAGAGAGGCTTCTTTGGGTAATGCTGTTGCTAATTCTAATTTATCTGATTTCAAACTAAGTCACCAATACACAGTTTCTAAGAGCTAAATTTTGTACCCCAGGTTGGGATGTGGTGACAATCAGCCCATTCTGTCACCAGTGCTCAAGTGAAGCCCCAGCATTTTCTGGAAAAGAACAAAAAAGCAGCCATCATACTACCCTTATGCACCTGAGCAGCTGCATTAGACTTACCCATTATAAAGTCCTTCATGATGGCAATTTATCAAATTAGCCTTAAAATAATACATACCTTTTTCCAAATGGTATACCATTAGCGTGCCCAGTTTTGACTGTCTTTATCAAATAGTAAAAAGCTTTCATTAAAATAAAACAGTCTTTCCACTCACCTCCAAAAGGTGAAATGAGTTTGATATATTCTACATTTTCATTTTGTTTCATATGAATTGAAAAGTACTAAAATGCACAAAAATGTGTTTCCCTGATTAGCTTTTTAATCTGATTTCTTGCTAAAAGTGATTATTGTACACACAGTCCCACTCAGATTTGTCATGACAAAATAGCCATTGTGTTCAGCGTGGGAGGTGGAAAGTGGCTGAATTTGAGGTCATATGTGAAGAGTTAGGTATTTCAGCAGGAAAGAATTCTGTCTAAAGAACAAGGTCAGGTTAACTCTGCTAGAACCAGACAAACCAGCAATCTGGAATACTTGTTGCAGCGCATTGGTGTATGTGGAAGATGTTACTTTTTGTGAAAAAATGACATGGTGTTCCAAAGTATTATCACTGAAAATACATTCCCTGCTCCGCCCAGCTGATGCTAGTATCTCTGAAAGTGCTCACCAAGCATAAAATTAATGAATATATATATATATTTATGTGTGTATGATTTATATATATGCCTTTTGAGAGGGCAAGCCTTAGGCACAAGAAAGTACTTACATCTTTGTTATTTTGCAAAGCCTTGCAGACTATGCTGACCTAGTAAGTCAGAATTGTTCCTTCTTTTCTGACAGTGGGGATAGAAAGAAAAGAGACTCACCTTCTCATTCAATTGCTTTTCCTACAGCACTGAAGCAGGAAGGAACTTTCTCCTAGTTTGATGCTGTCTGGCAGCCTCAGTTGCCCTTTTGCTGGAGACCTAGAACCTACTTTTATTCCATATTTGCAGCCTATTACCTTTCTTTTATATTATTTCTATTATATTATTTCTGTTATATTTCTGGGTTTTATAACTCTTGCAATATTGGATCTTAGAATCTCAATTGAAGTCTTATTATTCTGGGCACAGTGAAAACAAGTACAAGAACCAGCTTCCACCCTGAGAAGTCTTAAAATACAATCTGCTCTTCCACAAGCTTTTCAGTTCTGTAGGCTGTGTCTGTGTTAGCAAATAGTGTGGAGCAGTGGATGTGAATCTGCAGGTACTCGCTGTGTAGGTTTTGAAGGGGTGAGGGGTGGCTGTACGTCAGACTAGTTAAGATCTCATTCTGCGAACTAAATGCCCATTAATGGTGCACTTCCAATTTAGTTTCACCCTAAACTCATTGAGTTAGTGCACATCAAAACTGGTCCACAATGTGAACCAGATCAGGTAAATGGGGACAGTGAGATTTGCTTTCCAAAGCACATTCTCGAGCACAAGGGGCAAACCCGGACTTTTTGTGTAAAACTTGCTGTTGTATTAGCACAAACGTGATTGGTGTCCCAGCCATGCACATGCTGAGTGCCGAGGGAATCCGTGTACCTAAATGGATCCAGGTGAAACCAGTGGCTTAATATGTTCTGGTAATGCTTGGTTTCTATGATTTTCCATGCCCAGAACACAGGTCTTAATGACTTACACACACAACACTCAGCAGTTTTTTGTGTGGCAGTGCCTGCCTTGAGCACAACTCAAGAAACACTGGTAGAGCAGAGGGCTGAAACACATCCCCATGAACACCCAAACCACTGTTGCCTTTTGTGCTGCTCCCGTTTCACCCCAGACCCCCAGATCATTTTAACAAAATATCTGAGAGTTTTCCCCAAACCTTCTGTTATCCAACACATAGTTTAGTGCTTAAATGCTCAACTTTTGTCCATCTTCAATCTTTTTAATCCAACAGCAGTTGTTAAAAAACTGTAAGACCTAAAGCTGAGTTGAAGAAAGAGCAATATATAGTGACCCAGAGATATCAAACCAGCCAGCTCATGCTAAACATAATGAAACTGCATAAACGTGCTGGGTAACTAGAATAAACATGCACAAGGAAATATTTCCAATAATCTTTTCTCTTCTTAGTAATTATTGGACGGTTCAGTAAAAAATGAACAGTAGCTGGAAAAATTCAGTGCCAGGGCTTACACTGGAAATTATCAACAATTCACCTTTCGTGTGGCTGCAGATATAAGGCCAACAGGAAATAAGAAATAATGGTCTTATTTACCAAAATGCAGGGTTTGTGTTAGCTCTGTATGTTTCTGTTAGCTCTGTATTTGCTATTGCTGCACTAAGGACACTATCTCAAGAATGCTGGTTTGCAAAATAAGATACTTTCATTTTACCATCACTCATGTAAACTGGATGTTCTACTGATGATGCTTTAAGGATAAAATTATTTCTGGCAAAACCAGAATAATATAAGAAAACTCAGACTGATTATATTAACTTCAAATGGTGAAACATGGTTTCAGCCATTACAAATATAATTTCTTATGAAGCTCGCTATGCTTCAGAAACAGAGTTAAAAGTAAAAATTTAAGACCTGAAGTACAACATGACTACTTTTTTTTTTTTTTTTTTTTTTTT
>VZRQ01006817.1:1009559-1038211 GCA_013397975.1 Machaerirhynchus nigripectus
ATAATCTTGGGAATTAGGGAAACTTCTAGTTGGTGCTTCAGTATCATGGCCAGCAATGCTCCTACCCCTACCCACCTGCAGAACGGAGCTTGGCACCATTTCCCACTGGAAGCTTAGTCAGCTCTGTTAAATAAATTGAAATGGTATGGTTTTAAATTGTATGACAAAACTTAACACCTACTCTTGCAGTTAATGTAGGGTACAGTCATTTTGAAAGAATAAAGTATTTGGGGAACCCAAAACTCAAAGGGCTGAGTTGGTTTTGCTTGTAACGTCAGGGAAGCAGCACAGGTTTCATGAGCTATGGCTCTGCTGGCTCAGCTTGATTTCTAAGAAGTCTTAAATGTAGCTCTCTCATGCTCTGCAAGACTGAATAGGGCATAAATATAATCAAATATTAAGCCATTAAAGCTGCAAAGCTGTGCAGTCAGGTTCGTTTCTTGGCTTAAAGCACTACTGCACAGTTGAAATTTGAGATGTAAGGTTACAGTGCCACAAAATGCAGCAAGTTATGGCTGATGGAACCTCTGCATGGTGGGTTGTTTGGTTTGGTTTGGGGAGGTTTTTTGGTCATTTTTGTTTGTTTGTTTGTTTTGTTTGTGGGGTTTTTTTATGGAATATGTCAACTACTGAAACTAGAAATGTTTTTCAGGAATAAGTATACCTATTTGATTTAGTAAAGATTTCATAGGCACACTTTGGAAATTCTGATGAAGAATGGGAAGAGATTTCATTGGCTTGTGGCTTTCATTTAAAAAAAAAACCAACTAAAATAACAAAAACCCCACCCACCTCAAAACCTTAAGTTTTGTATGGAATTTAGAATAAAAATGGTCTTGATCACAATATCTTTGATATTTCCAGTGTAGGCTACTGAGAACTGGACATAGTCCAGTGAACTCCATGGCTCAGAAATGCAGATAATCTCAAAATCATAAGGGCTGGGAGCCCACAAATCAAGCCAATGGAAACTGATGTAGAGTCCGGGGTATGCCATTTTTGCTGTGTATTCCAAGATTGTTGGTAGCTACAATCTGGAATTAAAAACATTAATGATAATTGAGATTAGAAAGATAGAAATCTACAGCAGATCCTGCACATATTCTAGTGAAGCCCCTTCCATGTACCCAAGGAAATAGTACTGTACCATATTCAAAATGGAGATAATTCTTAAGAGATAATTCTAGAGATTATTATTATATCAGAAATTATTTTTATTATATTGATTGAATTAATGTCCATTTTATGTATTAATGTCTTTTTTTGCAAGGAATATACAGTTCCTCAGAGCCTTTAAAATGAATGAAGGGGAAAGATAAGTGCATAGTTCATGGACCATTTACAGCCCACCATTCTGCACAAGAGGGAAAGTTCAGAGAAAAAAAAAGGCAATCACCTGTACAATTTAAAAGAGGTTGCTGTGATGTTAAATAAGAAAGAAATAGAACTTCTCTTCCACAGCTCCCTCTGAAATGTGAGTTAAGACTAAAGGAAAACCATGCTGAAGCACTGGAGAGACTTTTGACCAAGGCAGCGGAGGTTTCACAGTTGAGAGTGACAATTTCTAAATATAACTGCATTGTCGCACACTGTTTCTTCCAAAGCTGTAACAAACTGCCAACCTAACAATCTCTTATTGTACAATTGCACATTAAATTGTCACCCACTACAGAACTCCTTGTTGGTCATATATTTTTTAATCTTGTCTACTGTAAAACTACAGGAAATATTGCAAAGGAACATTATAGGAAAAATGAGTGTTATTTTTCAGGTTCTCTGCAGGAGACTAGAGCAGGCTGCCAGGCAGAAATTTCAAAAGCAGACTTGCTGTCTGAGATGCTCTGGGAGCATGGAGCAGCTGAGGAACAGGGAATTACTGTTATATAAGCCTTCTATTTCCTGGCTGAACAAGACAGGTCTCTTGTAGAAACTGAAGCCACGAACTAACATGAATCCCTAATGTGTGTGACAAAGCATAACAGCGAGGTGGGAAAAGGCACCCAAGTGTCAGAGCTCTGCAGGATGTACTCCAGAGGGGCAGCTGCCCCTGTCTTTCTCTGGGGTGCATCAGATGAAATGTAGGTGAGTGAAATTGTTTTACTGATACAAAACTTTCACACAGGAAGCAGAATAGGCAGATCTGGTTTGTAGGGACAAGGGAAGGGGTAAATGGTGCTGGACCAACATGTTTCCTCTCTCCAGCTGGTGCCTTCCATGGCAGTTTTTACCAACTCTTTTGCAGTGGGATGTAGTCACCAAACTGTGCCATGTGTGGTATCTCTCTCTTTTGAAGTTCTTACTTCAAGGGGAAGAGCAAAGAGAGATCCTGCCAGAGTATTCAGGTGGATTCAGTTCAGACTTCTTTGTATCTTAAGAAGAAAGGAAAAAAGGCAAAGTAAGTGGAGAGGGAAAAGAAATTCTTGCCTCAATCCAGGACTGGGTAAAGTTGATGGTAATCTTGGTTCGATTAGCATGTTATAGGAGTAATTTACAGTAATTTATCTGCTTTTCCCCCAGTGCTTTTGTCCTAAACTTCTTATTTTGCACTGCAAAGTAAGGCAGTTATCAACTGCTTTTCTGTTATCCTCTGAGGGGAGCATTCTGCAGCTGCTCAATTGCTCTCAGAACAGTGGTGAATGATCAGCATGATTTACAAGGAGGCTTCAGGTCAATACCCTGCTGAGGAAGTGAAGGAGCAGGGGCTGATCAGACAAAGATAACTGCTTCTGCCTGGAAGTTAAACGCCTGCCCTTGAGGGGAGGCCACATAGGGATCGCAGGTTCAATCGCTCCAGCGACATGGTAATCACTAGATGGGTCATTTACCTAAGGAGTCTGGGGATGGCAAAAACTATTCATTACTGCAGAGCTATCAAAATGATGGCTTTTTTCCTTATTTTCTTGGGCTTCTCTTCCCTGAGCATATAAAGAGCAAAACAGGAAAGCCATTATATTAAACAGCTCTTAAATAAGGTGTAACAATGAGCCTGGTTATAAGTAGCATTTATAAATGGTACTGAAGAAGAAAAAAATCCAGAGAGGACAGTCTACTGCTATTAACACAAATTATTTCCACTTATGCGTTTGTGAAGTTCTTAGTCCAAATTAACTGAACTTCCTACTTTGGAGAGAGTAATGTCACAAGAGGTTGACAGTCTTCCCTTTTGAGCATGGGAGTAAAAGGAGAAAGATGGGCATTCAAACTGGTGTCATCCGAAGAAAGGCAGACTCATGCCAAAGAAATCTTTGTTCAAACTGCCTGGGGCACTATGTGTCAAAATAGTCTAAACATATTATTCAAGTCTGCATGGTTAAAGAGCATAGGTTATAGAGGCCAGACAGCTGATACCCATTAAAGGGAGAGCTGTTCTGGTGTTGATAAAACTGATCTGTTGGCTTAGACACCTAGCTGGGATGCAGAAGACTTGTATTCTATTTCAAGTTTTATAAAGACAGCCCATGCTCCCTGGAGAGTTAGTTATCCAACCTCCTCTGTGGTTCCTATGTGAGAAATTGGTGTAATATTTCTCTTGCTCATGGTCGTGTGCTGGTAACCAACAGAAAAGATCACTGCCATGGTGCTTTAACGCCATGCTCCCTCCACTAAAAGTTCAGAGAAACAAGGATGAATGTGTTTTTTCTGTGGGCTTTGCTTATGACATATGTTCTCCCTGAAACCCATTAATCGAAGTAGAGTTTGATGCATGGTTATTTGCTTGATCTAATGTTTACTGAAGTCAGCAGAAATCTTTCACTGTGTGTTTAATGTCTTCCCCTCCCTGTCTTGCTGTGATGCTTTATGGTCAGTGGAGCAGCTGAGGAAAAATGCTTGAGATTAAAAGCTCTTAGGATGAGTATTGAGGCAACAGGGATCCAGCAAAAATAATCTGAAGGGTCACATAGTTCATATTTTAAAAGTAATTGTAGCCCTACAGAGACAGTGTTAGTGTAAGGACTGTTGCAGCCTTGATGCTTCAAAGGTGTATGGGAAATAAGGTTAACTCAAGGTCTGAATCAAATTTAAATGCATTTATTCTAACTTTTATTACACTTATCCCAGTAGTCTGAACTGCAGAATAGAGTACCCAAAAAGCTGAACACTGACCCAATAAATCATCAGGTAAAGCAATTGAATTTTGAAGTTGAAAATGCCATTGTTTCAACTTTTGTAACTCTTTGCTTGAGACATAACCTTCATTAGAGACTACTGTCTTGAATTTGCCCTCTTTTGCCACTAAGACTTATAATAATAACCTGGAATACAGGCAAGGAACAGAAGCAGGAGGAGCATGTACTACAAGGAAAGGCTGTGTCCAGCCACAGCCCACCCAGCTCTGCTCCAGGACAAGTGGTCCTGGCCACAGAGAGGAGCTCGGTGACGGAGGGGTCACATTCAAGCTCTGGGGACACCAGTGTGAGCTCCAGACAAACTCAATGCACAAGGATGTGGGCAATGTGCTGGAAAAAGCCAGGGAGGTAGTTCCCGAAATTGCAGGATTCGGTTCGGGCAGGAATGGGGAGGATTTCAGTTTTTACTTCTCTTAGGAAAAATGAAATTTTAATGTAGTCTTCTTTCTCCTTCACTCCTGTTCTTTGATTCACAAATCCTGACTTATTTTCTCATATGTAAGAGCTATGTGATGAACTCTAGTCATAATTTTGGCATGTTCAGTCTCTTTTCACATCAAATGCTTATTTAGGAAAAACCTGGAGGACTATTTGTAATTACTGTGACACATTCAGTATGTCCATAGCATGTTTAAAAGGGGATTTTCTATTATCTACTTCCTTTATCTTTCTGTTCATAGTTTCCTGAGTGATTTTTATGTCTTTAAGATGAATTAAGTGATGAACCTGGCCTGACAAGTAGCATTCAGACCTAAAGACCAAAATTCCTAAAAGGTCTTCAAGTTCTACAGCTATGGGATTTTTATGAATGAAGTAAGGAGCAGACACAAGAGGTCTTCGGGTAAGACACTTTCCACAGTCTCAGTAGTAAGTGAAAATGTCTTGACAATTCTGCCATCATTTGATATTTATTCCACTGTCCACTGTGCATTATCTTTTAGACTACGCTTTCTATACCATATTGTTATGCAGTGATAAAGGGTTCAACAAAATGAAAAATTATCAGAATGAAAAATGAGAATAAGACTATGACTTGCCTGGTTTTTACAGATAAGGGGGTACATGAAATACAATGTTATCAGTTTAATCCATGTTACTTTGGACATTACCACACTTATAGTTTATTAGCAGTAGGATTTCTGATCTGTAGGTTTTGTACCAGCTAAGTTGCTTAGCAACCTTAACTCCAAGATAATGATGTCTTGCTGCCTGTGATTAAAGAATGATTTTTCCTGTATTCTGTTATGTATATCTAACTTACATATTTTGTTGTTTGCAAAGTCTTTTCCTCAATTTTCACTCCAAATATAGCAAGGTATATATATGTTCCTGGAAGCATTTTATCTTTGAAATTCACCACAGTCACCTACTTGAGTGAGTGCAAGTAGCACAATAGTATTATGAGAAAACCCACACTATACACTAATGCAAAGAACATAAAATGGAGAAGCAGCCTATAGAGCTGCTCCTGACACTGCTGTATAAAGCCTTAAAACCTTTTCAGCACAAGTGCATTGCTAATAACCGTGGATAATGCTCTAGTTCTGTGGTTTAATTCTCCTCTTAAATAAATAAATAGAAAGCTCTGGGACTTGCCCATATGTGATGCTGTGCTTTGGAATGGGTCCAGAAGAGTGAAATACTGTACTTTAAATGGTAGCAAATGCCTCTTGCTAAAGCTGGGAGCTGGATCAATTACTTTAATAGTGTTACAGAAGTCCACTGGACCTCAACACTAACAGTCTTCTGAGCTAGCGTCTGAAGGATGGCACACATTAAAATGGATATGGGATGACATTAATATATTTCAAAATACTCTGTTAATTCCTGAACAGCTTATCACCATGGTTACTGTAACAAGAAATTAAACAAACAGGAAAAATTTTAAATGAATCCATCCTGAATAAGATTCCAATGGAATCCAGGGTCTCATTTAAGCTTTGGGACCCATAATAACAAGTGACAGCTCTTTGGCTAATAATATAACCCATGCCTGCTAGAAGAGGAGGAGTTCTGTCCTGGGGTTTGGGGTGTCTATCATAAATTACTTTCCATATTGTAGGAAGTGGTGGGTTTGCAGTGGAGGCCTAGATAGGAGCTACTGATGTAAACTGTCTGCTTCCAGCAGACTGGAGTTAAATTGGTAGCTCTTCCTGGTGTAGAGGTTTGTAACTGAAGTACTGACATTGGTATGGATGCAATGGAAATATCTGTATGTGACAGCACCAGAAGTTACAGCAAAGTATTATGAGACTGGGTCTGTCTTGAGCTCCCAGGACACGGTGCCCAGTGGTAACGCTGAGGAGAATGCTGTTGAAATCAAAGAGAAAGGAGCACAGCACAGATGCTTCCTCAAGGCAAGACCCTCCATCCTAAACTCGGGACGCAACAAGTTGCAGCACATCATGTGTGCCACTCCTTTCCTTTTTCCTCAGCAGGAAAACATACATTTCAATCAAACAAAAGAAAAAAGAAATAAAAGGCAAAGTAGAAAATGCATAATGAGCTTACCAAAAGCTGATGGCTCTACTGGAATCAGAAGCAAAGTGCTAGCTGTCAAAATTGATAAATGTGTTGTCTTCGTGCTTAAGTATTAACTTAATTCCACATTCTACTCTCTTCATCTAAGAGATGTGAACAAGTCCTGTAGTATGGCATTTCCCTGCTGCTCTGGAGGGTTTCTAACATATCAAGTTGTTTGCAGTTTCTAGCTGTTTATTTGAACAATTATCATTACTTAAAATACAGCAATTCTGCTCTGAGTATTTGGAGTAAGTTTTTAGTTACTGACCTGGACTGGCTTCCACTGCAGTGTTGGGTGTGTGAGAGTGCTACAGAAGCAGGAGGGGAAGGTATCTGTGGTACACAATTATGTTAATGTCTGTAGTGAACATTCTTTAGCCCAATGATCGAAAAATCTGAGCATTTTTGCAGAGAATTCCTGCTGGATCAGGCTGGTGTTTCTTGAATATTTTTGTAAAGAATACTTTAAAGAATAGAAGTGTTGCCTGAGTGCAAGTGTAAGTGGTCCCATACAGGATATAGTTCCCCTACATGAAGCATTTGTTTCAAATGTCCACCTGCCAGGTGGATGTCAACTCTGAGATTGTGTTTGGTACTTAGTTTAAAGTGGAAACTCTGTCTGCTCATGCCATTGTTGCCATAGGTGCCATGGGATCTGAAACAGATGACACAACTATTGTTTCCAAGGAAATTCATACAACCAAAATGCAAAACCTTGGCAAGAGCAATACCACGGCATAACAGCAATACAGTAACATCAATTAAAATACCCTCGGGAGTGACAGGTTTAGGTCACATTTACTTTACTTCACCAAACAAACATGTTTATACAAGTAAATATTTGGCATCTGGAGATCCCCCTTGACTTGAAATTAGGCCTCAATTAAAGCACTTTAGCTTATGCTGAACTAAATATTAGTCTGTACTAAACAATACAGTGAGAAACATCTTAACGGATATACATGGCTGAGGATCTCATCCACTGATAATTATGAATGAAATGAATAGAATCTGGAGTACCTGGTTTTGTAGTGAGATCCCCAGTGGGGAGCTCACAGTGGTAATGCTGGCTGGCTCTAGAAATGAAGGTGCATTAAATGACAGTGAGTTGTAATGGGAAGTGAATCTGGTATGAGTCATCAGAAAAGAGCAGCTGGGAAGAACACATTATTTTTAAGGGAAGACCTTTAACCCATGTACTTAGTGCTTATGTAGTCACAAAGGAGTTTCACTCAGACTAAAATTCTTCAAAATTATATCTGGCATTCAAGAGACTTGGGCAAATCAGGAAGTCTTCACCGTGAGAAGTTAAAGTATTTTTTATTTTTGAATTCACAGGGAAATATTTTGACCTTGTTAGCATTTAAAGATGAACCTGTAACTTCGACAGCTAAATATAGTCTTTGGTGGTAGTGTAAGAATATCTGAATTAAAATAGTCAAAACATCTCTCACATTATGCACTCACTCAAAATTCAGGTTTTAAACCTTCTTGGGGATTCATATTTAATATTTAGTTAAACATTGCCAATTATCTTTGGAGCCACAGAATAAAACAGAACTTTAGTAACTGTCACAAAAAGTGACATGGAACAGCTTATTCAAATATGAATGAAGCTCTGAACATAAGTAATTCTTTTAAAGAATAAAAAGGAAGTACATTAAAGGTTCAGTGGCACTCATTAATATTAGCTATTTCCAACATTGATCAGGAAATGTGATCCTCTTAAAACTGTCTCAAAGAGGATGCTGTCATTTGAATAATTACACGTGACCCCAATTTATAAGATATATGTAGAAGTAAACTACTTCTTACTGCTTTTCAAATATTTATAAGCTTCCCAGCTGAGTGGTGCTAATTAAAGCTTTATACACTCAAAAAGAAAATTTAAAATAGTGGTTTTAGCTTGGCTTTTATAAAATATTTTTCTTTATTTCTTTTCCCGAAGATGTCATGCAGCAGCACAGCTGCAGTGGCATTGTGTGCAGAAGCCCATGAGGTCTGAAGAGTAAACCAGGAGCTACTCTTTCCATTGCATTCAGATTTCCTGTGGCTGTTATTTTTCTGGCATTGATAGACTCTAATTCAGAACTGAGGGGTTCAAATTGGATTTGAATGTTTCCTAAGGCCTTCAAGAGTAGTTACAGAGAGTATAGAGCAGTGGCCTGAACACCAAAGCTGCTATTCCACTGTCTGCCAGCTAACTACAGCACATTTTTTTGGCAACAAAGATCTTTCAAGTTCTGTTTCTCTTCCCACACTCCCAGAGTAGTAGTTTCAACTTAATGTGACTATTATTTGGTAACATTACTCTTAACATGAGGTTATGGTTAATAGCATTACAGGAATAAAAAACATGACCTGGAAGTTAACTTGCAGAAAAAAAGTCTGGTTCAGGCTTACATAAAGCTTCTGGTAAGAGAGAGAGGATTTCTAAAGATTTTTGCATTTATTAAAGTCAGGGCTGGATTTACACCCAAAGCTGCAGAAACCTAGAGGAAGCCACCAGAGGGCCAGTAAGATACTGTCAGGTCACGGACAGCCCAGATCAGTTTCTTCACCCAGATCAACACTTGTGCCAGTGCAAGGGGAGGATGGCACAAGGTAAGAATAAGGAACTGATGAATATTTCTTTTGGCGCCAATGCATTTCCAACTTAAACTTTGTGTGAAAAGATAAGAGTTGTCATCTTTGGTGTAAAGGAAATTCTGCCTGAAGATTAAGTGGAAGAGAAAGAAACAACATTTTCCTTCATTCTACCTGAAGTTCCAGTAATTCCTCTGGTTGGAAATGTATTATTCTGAAGCCTGATTCTGGGTACAAAGTATGTGCTTTTGGAAACCTTGTTTCTACCAGACCCATAGAGTTTTCCTCTGAGTAAAAGAGGCACAGAGCATGTAACATGTATGCGTGTGCATCCCTGTGTGCTACACAGCTGCTCTGCACCTTGGTAGTCAGTTGGGCTGTTCTAGGGAATAGATGGGGAAGTAGTTCCATCAAAAGGAAAAATACACACCCTGAAATTGGTGGTTCCAAATGTTTGTCACTGGCTGAAATAAAATAGCTCACAGTTATTACTATTTGATAAGTAGAATGCTGTAACCACAAGTGCTCTCTCTGTAGTAGTCCTGTCCTTCAGGCCACAGTTCTTTATAGGGAGGTGCCTTAGGTGCTAAAATCATTCAGTGCTCCTGTCTTATATTCCTAGTGAGCATTCTGGGTGCTTATTTTTCTGTAATAAAGATGAATGAGGGCATTGCCATCACAAGTTATTTCTTTAATTCTTTAGTAGACTTTTGTGCTGTGAATGGCTGCTAGAAAAGTACAAATTGCTGCTCCCTCACAAAGAACACACTTCCTACTCAATATATCTTCCCTCATCCTCAAGCTCTAAATGCGAATTTCACCTGTTTTTCTGTGTGTTTTTAAGGATTACAAGTTAATGTTATCTTGCATATTTCATCCTTTGGTTTCGTTATGTTAAAACCTACAACTACTTCAAGGAGAAGGTTATATAAAAGATTGGTACCTATAAAATCTGTTAAATCTTAATGTGTTTTATTCAGGTACAGCTGTGCTAGTTTTTACCTAAGCTGCATTCTAAATGAATGTCACTGGTTTTCAAAAGCTTTATTTCAACACATAACTCTTTTTACATATATAATACCTTATTTTTATAGAGTTATGTAACTTGTAATAGTTACACATTGATATGAGATATATTAATCAAAGCATTTATCAGTTGGGTAATCACATTAATATAACTGCCTAAAGTCACATAATGTTCCTGCAATAATATTGTAAAATGATACATCTTATTATCACAATTACTGTGAAGTTTATACTGTGTTTGATATTTGCCAGTGGTCACACAATTCAGACCACAGATGGTGCAGCCCCTGGCACTGACCAGTGTTCACCAGGTCATGTATATTTGAAGATAGCAGTGAGTGCTGTCAAGGGTGGTCTGGATCTCTTTCTTTTTAAATTTCTTTTTCTTCTTCATGTTGATCTTCCCCTTCACCTTTTCTGTTTCCTGTCTTCTGTAATTATTTGTTTCTTCCCACATTGCTTAGGGAGAACACTTCAGCCTGTCCTCAAGTGGAGACTCAAAGGAAGAGTGACCAAATGGGAATGTTCCTGAAAGATTACAAAGGGGGTGAGTACACAGGATATTTTCTAGCCTCCATCTGCTGAGTAGCTCAGGGACTTCTTGATCTAGATACAGTGCTTGAGTATTTAATAACCCTCAGTGGTTTTATTTTCTGTGAAGTTGTTCAGTGTCCCCTAGTGCTCCTGCAAGTTTTTGGCACTCACTGCGCCTTTTGGCATGTAGTTCCTTAGATTTCCTCTCTGCTACATGAAGAAAACTTCCATTTGTTTCCAGTGTAGGTCCCAATAGCTGACTTTGATCCCCTACAGGTTTTGGTTTGGAAGAGGCAATGAATATCTGGTCTCAATCTAACTTCTCCATACAACTCATGATTTTGTAGATCTTTGTCATACCCCATTTTAGTCACCCCTTTTTCAGATTAGAGAAAAATGTCTTGGACAAGTTTAAGAAAAAACCAAAACCAAAACCAAAACCAAAACCAAAACCAAAACCAAACCATGTTTAAGGCTTTCAGAAAACACTACTGCTTATGTACTACACTACCCATTGTGTAGAACAATGGGCAGCATTCTGGTTTGCTCCATGACTGATAGATAGTGGAGCTGTCTAATTTCATATTTGTTGTGCCTTTATCATCACTAGCAAGGGTTTTACTTGCAAGGTAGCAATCCTTACCATGGTGGGGTTTGCTGTGGTTTGCAGGCAAAAAGAACCACCCAAATAAATTATGGCACCAATCATAGCTAAGAGATGGGTTTTTTTTCCCTATTTATGATCTTACTGAAGCAGCTTTAGTAGTAAATAGTTAACAGAAACACTTCTCCATATCTTTTTAAAAAGGACTGTCAATCACAATGGAAGTAAGTAATCCCATCTCCAATCAGACAACATCAATAGTAATAAAAAAAATTCTACCATCAATGCACTACTTGGAAAAATCCAACAGTCAAATTAAATAAGAAATTATTATTTTTGAGTACTTGACTATAGATTAGATTACACTAAGGGAAAAATACCATGACTCCAGCTTTCATCTTTTGCAGTAAAGAAAATTTGCTTTCTTTTCTTCATTTTATCACAGAATTACGGAGTGGATGAGGTTGGATATGATCTCTAGAGATGTGCCCCTGATCAAGCATGGTCTCCAGAGAGGTTGTGGAGGCTTCATCCTTGGAGATATTCAACACCTGATGGGATGGGGTCCTGGGCAACCTGTTGTAGTGATCACCTTCACATAAATAAGCATTTTCTTATATCTAGCTGGAGTTTCCTGTATTTTAAGATGCTTCTTGTCCTGTCTAGATACCACTGAGAAGAGAGTGGCAGTTTTCTTTACTGAAGGTCAGACTGAAGTGAAGAAGGCATCAAGTACTTTGCTCCTCTCTCTGTCCTCTGTCATCAGTTCCCTGTCCTGCTCAGGAGCAGTCCCACAATTTCCCTAGACTTCCTCTTGCTGCTGATCTACTTGTAGCAATCCACCTTTTTGCACCTCACATTGTTCAGTAATTCATCTGCAGATGGGTTTCAGTTTCAGTGTAACAGACGAGTTTAGATAGATTTAGCTAATTCCAAAACTTCTTGCAAATTAGTCTGGTTGAGTTTTACAGATGCTACTTGTTACTTGTTTTCCTGAGGAAACAAAATGTCTTTGTTGCTCAGCTTAGCTGGAGCTTATGTAAAACAGGTAGCTTACAAGAATTAGCTTGTATATAATATATACTTTGCTAATTATATTTAATTGATTTCTGATTAATGATTAAAAAAATTTGGTCTAGATGTTTTAGCATTCTAAAAGGTCTAGGTTAGAAAATTTCTTTGCTTCACAAATCCCTCAGACATCTACTACAGCACTGAAAATCACTATTGACCATCATATACATCTAAAGACCACTAATCACTATTGACATGATATAGACCATGTGTATTTCATGGTCAAAATACACCAAACATTTAAGAAATCGTCATGATTTTCCTCTGTGACTATTTCTTCATTTTGATGTACTCACTGCATGCTTCCCCACTGAGTCACTTCCTTGGATCATCAAACAATCTATAATCTGCATTTTACAAAATGGTTTTCAAAAAATAATAATCTATTACCAAATGCAAATCAAGTGAATAATGATGAATTGGGTCCACATTCAATCAAAAGTTTAGGCAAACACTCAAACATTTTACCACATGGAAGCACTTCTGAATGTGAATTGAAAATTAACCCCGTATGGGATTAAAAAGCTGAACTGGGAAGGCAGGCCTTGTGAGCACCTAGAAATCAAATATTGTATTTAACTTGTATTTACTGACTCATGTTTTGTCCCCTTTAATGGCAATATGAAGATTAGATTGGGGATGTATTGAGTTTGCATGGCCTGGTTTTGGTAGTGGGGGGCCTACAGAAGTGGCTTCTCCAAGGAGCTGCCAGAAGCTTCTACCATGTCTGGCAGAGCCAATCCCCGATGGCTCCTAAGATGGACATGCCAATGGTCAAGGCTGGGCCAACTAGAAATGGTGGTAATGCTTCTGTGATAACACATTTAAGAAGAAAGAAAAGGAAAAAGTTATTGCGCAGTTGTAATTGTGGCCAGAGAAGAGAGGAGTGAGAATATGTGGGAGGAACAACTCTGCAGACACCAAGGTCAGTGGGGAAGGCAAGGCAGGGCAGGAGGTACTCCAGGCACCAGAGCTGGGATTCCTTGCAGTCCGTGGTGAAAACCATGGTGAGGCAGCTGTGCCCTGCAGCCCATGGGAATGCAGAGATCCACCTACAGCCTGTGGAGGAGCTGTGGTTGCCTGAGAGGTGGCTGTGACCCCGTGGGAGGCCCATGGAGAGAGGAGCCCATGATGGAGCAGCCTGTCCTTGGAGTACTGCACCCTGTGCAAGAGTGACGCAGGCTGCAGTGGTTTGGAGAAGACTGTTGCCCACAGGAGGGACTCATTGCAGTGGTTTGCAGGGAGCTGCTGCTCATGAGATGGACTCATACTGGAGAAGTTAATGGAGAACTGTCTCCCGCGGGAGGGACCCCCCAGTGCTGCAGGGGAACATCTGGAGCGGACATGATGTAACAAGTAAAAGTAGAAGAAAGTGAAATTTTTTGTTAAAGATGGTGCTTTTAATTTTTGAGACACATCTGCTTTAGAAAAGCTCTGTAATTCCAGTGTCTCACACTGCCAGCATGCTTTACACAGGGCAAGCAGCATGTGGGAAAAGTAGGTACTTCAAGTCTAGGCTGTTAACTTGCAGTGAGGTGATGTCTTTCATTCTTAATCTTTGAAATTCATTCAGTGTGTCCTGGATACGAGAAGAAAAGAAATGATGCACCATTTCTTTCAAAGCCATTGTTATTTTTGAGGCATACAAACACATTTATGTGTATTTCTAGATATTGTTTATAATTCATATTAGCAATAACTGACATAAAATGTCACTCAGTTCCCTACTTTTATTCTTAATATATAGGGTTTAAGTAGTCTTGTTATGCTGCTGAGCTGTATTTGGACCATTTGTTAAGACTGACATCCCATACATAAAACATCTAAAAATTCAGCTTATCTGCTTTTGAGATGGCACAAATATGTTCACATATTGTATGAGATGAAGGAATCTGGGCTCCTTAGATTGAAGAAAAGCAGGTTATCATTTCTAGCTGCAAACAGCGTGATCATTGAGAAAATATAATCTGGAGGTATTGACTTCTAATAAACAGGATTACTGGCCCATTCACTGTTTAGAAAACACTTCAATAAGTATTTAAAGATTCTGCTTTAGTGACACTAGGAACTGAGAGCAGATATCAGAACTCCAGTGTTATCAATGAAATCTCATATTTAATGATATTTAATATTTATCAGATTTTGCAGAAAACAAGAAGTAAAAGAGGATGTGGTTGTGTAGTAACCACCTTCTATTTGTTACTGTTAATAATTTTGCACCTGTGCTTCTCTATTTTATTTTATGTTTTTCTTAAATTGTTCTCATTCAAGAAGGCTGCTCTTTTCCCAGACATTGACTTACACCAGCCTTACAAGTGTGACAGGCATAGAGTGAAAGCTGTTTTTCTCAGAGACGGTCGTTCCACCTAATGCTAGTGTTGCTCACATTTTGGTGACATCATTCATTATATGCTTTGAGGATCTTCCTGCTTAAGGCACATAAAAGCTCACCGAAATTCTCAAAAACCTATTCTTTCATTTTGTGCGCCATGGGCATCACAATCACTTGAACACTTTTTTTTTCCTGAGTGTTTGCCTGATTGTGTTTCACATTAGCTTGACCTAATTCACCCACATTTGAAAGGCCACGCCAGGTTTCATTCCCTGTAAGTCAGCGTAGCCTCCACAGACAGCCTGGGGGTATATACATATCCAGTGAATGTAGCTATAGCCTTGTTTTATTATTGCTGGAATTTGACCTATAAGAAAAAACCTTGCTTCCGTTTTTATCTTGCCGAAGCTGTTTCTTAAGACAAGGAACCCAAATTGTGATTTTCCCTAAGAAAACAAACAAACTCCAACAAAACACATACACAATTTCCCACCCCTCTCCACCCACCAAAATACTGTCCATGGCTACTGATATAAATCTTGCTAATGCCCCTCAGTTAATGCCCCTCACTGTTACTTTCTGTTTGGAGCTATCCTTGATCTTTTTCTTTCTGAAGAAAACTCTTATAATCAACTTTCCTATAAAGGGAGTATCTTTTAAGTCTTTGAAGAAATAAAATTTCAGCACTCTCATTACTATTTCTTCAGAATCTGGAGCACAGTGCCTGGTGTTCAGGTAGTTTCCATTTTAGTTTTCTTTTTCAGGGTGCTACTTTTTCAACTGTAACTTGACATCAGTTCTGAAATGGCTTTTGTGACCACAAATGGTATTCAACCATCATTGAAGGCAATGGGCACTTTTGCCTGCAGCATCTGCCCTTTGGAAGCAAAAACCTTTTCAGGCTTCTCTCTAATCCTGCTCAGATGCAGGAATATACCAGGAGAATCCAACAAGATTCTGACATCAGACCAGTTTTGACAATTTTATACAGTTTACTTATATTAAACTAGCATACAAAAAATGTCAAATGCAAACATTTTAAGCCTGTAGCTGTCACTGCTGAATCACTGCAGTATTTCACTTGGATAGCACAATGTGAAACTGCCTAAAGAGGGTGATAGCCAATTAGGGATCAAAAGAAAGGCAGAGGCAGACCTTGAATGAGGGTGGATAATACACAGGAAAAAGTCTGCTGGAAGAGTTATATCAGTAAAATGAGCATTTTGGCAAGGATTGGTTCATCAAGCAAAGTCAGCTGTGCTAACAAAAGCACTTTAATATCAGCCTTGTTGTGTCTATGCTGGAAGGACAGTGGAGAATTATTAAAAATAAAATTCACTGATGTTTCTAATTTAGAACTTTTTTAGAGTGGGTGTAAATTGATTTTTTATTAAATACCTACTGCTAGGATTTCTATTTTCTGTTTTTTCATTTCCCTCTATCCATGGTTTGCACTGTGATGACCTCCTTAATCTAGGTTTTAAATCATTTCTATCAAACTAAGATCAAACCATCTCATCTTGGTATTATAATATTAATATGCTTTGGGTTTTTTTCAGCTTGGCAGCCTTGTTCAAAAATGCACATCATTCATATTCAGGTAAGTCTTTATTTGCATGAAGAAGGTCCAAGTGCAGCAGCTTTTCTATTTTCCCTGGAATATTTTTCATGTTTGAAACGTGTAACCATTCTAGATCACCTTTTTCATAGCTTGTATAAGTCTATCAAAATCAAATTTGCTCTAGGCAATAAACCAGCCTAAAGCTGAAATACTGGCTGTGACCCTTTGGAAAGATGGAAAGAATTTATGAGTAAAAGTGTTATGTCCCTTTGGCAATGTCTCAATTAATTATCCTTGTGCCACTGTATATTGCCATCAAGTGGCCAGGGTGAACTAAAATACATTCTGTTATTCCATCTTTCATACACAAACTATTTTAAAGCTAAGCAGATACTGTTATAATAGAAAGGGGAAATTTGTGCAAACTTATTGCAGAGCTCTGCTAAGGCAGATGTGGTCATACGCTGCTAGTCTGGCGTTTTAACTTCTCATAAAGGTTGTGGTCTGTACCTTCTTACACTGTCCTAAGTTGTGTGTTTAACCAGAAAAACAGAAGTAGAAACCCCATAATAATTGTAGCTGATCTTGTGATAGTTTAAGGTGAATATTACCTGCTGCACCTGGATATATGGCTTAGTGTTGGGGGACTGATAGAGAGCTGTTCTGTCAGCTTCACTTGAACTAACCTCATTACTTTGGGATTCTTCCCTGAGGCTATTTCTACCCCATTTTGTACAACTAGAGCAACATGATGAGACTGAAGTTTTGCTGACTTGAGTCTATGACATGAACTACTAATTCATCTTTTTTTTTTTTAAGGAGTAGTTGATTTCCTTTGCATAGGAAACTTGTTAAATTGTCCAATTATATTTCCAGAAGGGACAATTTGTTATTAAGGTCTGAGAAGTCATATTCTAGGTGGGGTTTTTGTGGGTTTACATCTGTTATGATTAAATAATATTTTTTGATAATATTTCATATTACTTTATTTCTTGGTGATGTTAAATAGGGGAAATTATCAGCAAGTAAGATGAGTGTCAAAACCAGAAATCATCATGAAAACTGTTCTGCTGCCTTGCAGAGACAGTCTATAATAACATTTTTAAAAACTGGAATATATATTCTGTCCACAGAAAACCGCTAATGTTTCACGAATCACGGAAGTCCTTCATGATGAAGAGAGCATTTTCCTTATTGTTTACAGTGCTATCTACCAATCCAGAAAAGTTAACCTTGTTTTCAAATGCAACTGAAGCAAGGCCCAAAGAACTAACTCAATTATTTAGTAAAAAATCTGGTTTTGGATGGATTGTATATTGATAAACCTTTCTATTACCCCACATGCAAAGCATCAGCACAAAATAAGTTCAGTCTAAAATATGTGCAAGTCTCCAGCAGAAAAAAAATAACAATAAAAAGCTTATGGAGAGCAGCCTATGATTCTCTTGCTCGCAGACAAGACCGTCTCTGGTATAGCTTATTTCCAATAAAGACATTCAAATGCAACTGTATTTAGGCATGAAATACAATTTTACTTCAAAAATTTACTACTAAAATAATTGCATCTGGAAGCAAATATTCGATAAGCATTTCTTATATACATCTCATCTAGAGCTTAACACTCGAAATTGAACTCATTTAATAAGTGCCCTCTTCACAAATCACATCTATGAGGTATTGATTTAGATACTAAAAATGAGCAGAACCGAAATTAATGACCACTTTGCAAAATGTGATTGTAATCAAATATTGTGGGGCAACTCTAGCTGTATGTGCTGAATTTCCATTTCCACCGGATTCCTAGTTTATGAACCTGGACTGATTCATCGGTCTTGGAAGGATTTTTCAGGTTCCTGCTTTATCAGCAGCAAGGTACAAGACATTGATAGTATATGCTGACATTGATAGTATATGCTGTTATATATAACAGCAGCTTAATGCTATTTCATTTTTCCAATAATAACAATATGTTTCACCACAGTAATGACAGCATAGTGTAAGACTTCATTGGAAACTGCAATTTTCAGCTATGACTTGAGAGAACACTCACTGTAAGAAACAGTCTTTAAGACTCAGGACTTAAAAATTAGCTCTCATTCGCTCTACCCATTTCTGTGGTCAAATGCATTTCACTGCCCAGTTCTGTAGTGGTGACCAGCTACCAGAGAGGGACAGATGATGAGAGATGCTTGTGGCTCAGCTAATTACTAGTAAGTCTGTCTGCAGTAAGATGTGTGGTTGGGGGAGGGAGGACAATTCTGTGAGATGGCAGCTGCTTACTGAATTAATTTCTGGGTCCTGGGGACAAATGCCAGGCAGTGTATCCCCCTGACAGTCCTGCTCCCGCCAAGCACAGGACACAGCTGCTGGACTTTACTGCTGTGTGAAGGGCAGACCTGAGATCTCCAGCAGCTTCTGGTGACAAGTCATTTGGGAACACAGGTTCTCGACATCTGTGGTGGCCAGGGTTGGGCAGCCAAATTGCGAAGGCGGGCAGTTGCACTCTGAAGTGCATGGACTTATTTCTTCAGCACCTTCTTCTCTGTGGAAGCTGCCCTCCAGAGACTTGCTTAGATTGTGTCCCATTATAGCCATTCATAAGAGCTGTGAGTGTCTCTGAGACATCATCTGATCTCTCTTGTTCCTGAGTGCTGTGCCCTCAAGTGTCATCTCAGTGTCCAGACGGAATAGTGACCCTCTGAGTGAGGGCTCGACAAGAAGCGCAAGTCCCTGCAGTGTGTCCCTGGGAGTAACTGGAATTGTCGTCATTGCTTTGTGATCTTCCAGTCCTGGCAGGCTCTGCAAGTCATTCACACAAATATCAATGGTGCTGTTGTCTCACCTCCTGGAAACTCAGGGTACACAGTGACTGGCCCTCCCTTCCTGTTATTCCTCATTGATGTGACTGGTTTGTGCTGATTTTTGCCAAGCTTGGCCAACCTCATTACCATGGTACCCAGCAGGTTCTCTGCTCCTGCTGGCCTCCACAGCACTGCTCTGGGTCACCCCAGCTACCACCACAGCCTGCCTCGAGCCTTCTGAAAGCTGCTTCCCAGGTGGGCACTAAATGCTCCAGTTTGGAAGGTTACATCAGCAGTGAATGTGTGGGACTGCTGCCTATCCTTGCTACCTTTAAATAACTGTGTGGATGCAATTTGGGTGCTAGTAAAAAATATTGGTACTTCAGATAATTTTTCAACTTTATTAAGAGAAATAATGTGCAACACAGTTTGTGACTGTGTTGGAGGGACTAAACCTTCTTCCTGATAAATTATACAATTATGCTTTGAAATGCATTTACTTGTTTTGAAACATTATTTCTCTGTCGTTTAAAAAAAAAGCTTTCTGCTTCTGAAAATAAGCAAATTATTGGTAAGAGGGTTCATTTTTTTATAAAACTGTTTTGTTTCTATTCAAACAATGTATCTGAGAGACAAATAGTCTAAATTTGCTAACTAGTTATATAATTCTTTCTTCTTTTTTTTTTTTTTAGATAATTCTAACACCTTAATAACCTGGTAGGATAGTTATTAAAACATAAGAGATTAAATTCTAATGAGAACACTACAGTTTACTTCTTGAAAGGGCTTTCAGGAAGGGATTGCTAAAGGAAATAAAGAAAGAATAATTTAATTTTCCAACTTATAACAAAAGGCAGTATAGTAGTACCGAGCTGTAACCACCTACATGAATAACCATAAATTAAGTGGTGTTTTAGCCAGGTAGTTTTAGACTGCTATGCATGAGCAGGCAGAAAGTCTTCATTTTCCCTTGAATGGATTATTTGGAGAATTTTCTATGTATCAGCCTTAACTGTACTACTTCTTGTACATAAGTACAGATGGATTAACAACAAAGAGGATATCAGGACCTTTGTCAAGCTTGTAGATAACCCACGGGAAGAAGATACACAATACAAATTCCTCTGTGTTACTGTGCAGTCAGGAAATGGCCTGGAAGCAAGACAGCATTATAGAGCCATGGGGATGAGGCTGCTGGATCACGGAGATCCCCCGAGGAGAGTGGGCAGCGACCAGCACGAGAGTTCTGCCCAGCTCCCAGCAGGAGGGAGCAAAGGGTTTTATACTCCCTGCTCTCACTGACACTGTTAGCAACTGCATTTGGATTCACGGTTGCAAAGGTCATTCTGTAGCCACAGTAAATAATTCACTCATGGTTAAAATAAAAGGAGGGTTTCATGGGGAGTTCGATATGAGCAGAATAGAACTCATAATACAATTCTCGACTGACTTGAGAGGGGAATAAAAACAAACCTGCTTCCTGCAGGTCAAGAAATACTTGTGGATTTATGGATTACTAGGAAAAAGATTTGCACTGTTTTGGGCACATTAGGAAAAGCTATTAACATACTAGCAACAACAACCACTGTAACAAGGCAAAAAATAGCTAATCATAATGAGGACTAAAAAAAAAATGAAAGTCAGAATTAAAAAATCTGGTAAGAATTGTGACGTTAATCTCCTACATTCCTTGTATACCATATAGTATGTCACTGATACAGTAACCACTATTTACAAAGCAACAAATTCCCAATTGATGGGGAGGACATTTTATTTAGCACCATTCAGGCTCAGTATTATTATATATAATATAAAATTGCTTTTAATTTTATCTCCTCTAAAACCCGAACTCCCACATTTTTAACCAGTTTTTGCCAAGTGATATAACATAATTACACTGAATACAATACACACAAACTTTTATGATACCCAACTGATTAAAGGTATAGCAGTTATTTTTATGACATTTTTGTTCTCCCTTCACACTAAACAAATAATTTAGAACAATTTAATTGGGAGGAAAGTAGTGAAGTAGATATGGTGTATATTGCATTAAGATGGAAGAAAAAGAAAAGGAAAATGTAGATATGCTTGTTCAGTGCTGGAAGCATTGTTAGAAAAAAAGCAGGAGCATGTGTTGCATTTACAGGGGATAAAAATACAGTGTGCTACTAATGGAAAGATGAGCAATAAACAACACGAAATGTTAGGCGAAGCAAGCAAAATGCATGAGAAGACAAAAGAGTGAAGTAAAATTAGAAAGAACAATTACCTGGAAAGTAACCATGCCATTGCTTCAGCAGACACCCTCCACCCCAGCCCTTTTTTTTCATGTTGGACTCCATACAGTGTAAAGATACAGTTCTTTGCCTAAAAGCCATGCTATCCAGCAGAGGTCTGAGGCAACAGCAGGTTCAGTGTAGTGCAAGAAAGGCACAGAGTGTGGGGGGATACACTTGCTCAGCCCTATGTGTTGTGGTACATCAGTCAATTGAATTGAAATTCCTCGGACTATTCCTTTAAAGCTGGACTCTAGATGAAAATGTAAAAAGGATGGTGGTAAACTTCAGTAAACCCAGCTGAGGCTGGGACAGGTTGCCCAGAGAAGCTGTGAATCCACTACCCCAGGAGGTGTTCAGCACCTAACCTGTCAAATCTCTGAGCACTCTGATGTGAATTTGGTGCAACCTTGCTTCGGACTAAGATCTTCTGCAGGCCTTCCAGCCACAGTGTGTCCATGATTCCTTCATTTTGTACATGCTGGGATTCTGTTTGTATCACACACAGAATCTCACTAATGTTCACTAGCACCTGTACCTTCATAATCAAAATGTGCCTTGATATTTGCTTCCAGTCTGTGCCCCAAAAGGTGTGTAGGAATGGATGGATTTACCAACAAAATCAATCAGAAATGGTGAGAATAGCAAGCCCTTAATAGACTGCATCATTTGGAGGGAAAAAAGATAAAACAAGCAAAACCAAGCAAAGGAGGGAGATGGAAAAGCAGACTCGAAAAATTAATTCAGTTATTTCTTGTTATATATGAAATAAACATATATTGGTAGTGGTACAATTCCACTGGTTTTGATGATGCATGTTATCTTTTGAAACAAGAATAGGAAGATGTATAACATCTACATCCAAAATAGCCTCACTTTTTATCAAGTGTTCTGTACCAGCTTTACACTGTATGTAATTTTAAAATTTTGAGTGGTTACATTTATCTGTTCTCTCTGCTTCTTCTTTCAACTCTCAACCACCTCTTAGCTTTTTTGTTTTTCTGTCTGGCAAAAAAGTTGTTATAAAAGACAAAACAGATAAAATAGCAGAATAATGACAGCGGATGTCTCCTCTGGTGAGATCTAGATTTCCTCAGTGGAGAATGTATGACATTCTTTTCTGACACTTGAAACCTTTCTTTAACAATGTAATTTCAGCCCAATTTAACAAACAGCACTTTAGATGTCTTTTAAAGGTGCTCCCATCTTTTATTGGTTTTAGCAACCAATTACTTCCCAGCCCAACTTCAGCTCTATAGTGGCACAGCATGTTGGAATAAATCACTCGCCTTCTGCCCTTTGCAGTTGTGAAATAAAAATCCAAGCACAGATGTAGATGTGTGCAGTGGTGAGGGATGAACCAAAACAAGAAAATGCGTGTTTTGGTTCACCTGGCTTGAATGGTTTAGTTCACCTGACTTCTTATGGTCACCTGGCTTGAATGCTTCTAATGCCAGGATGTTGTTTTTCTGGAAAGAAAGAAGTTATAATTTAAGGAATTTTATAACCAGGGAATATTTTAACTACTACTGCACATTAACATTATGCTTTCCTCTGCTAGATGTGATCCCATTTAATTATGTTCTGCCCTTGCAGAGACACTTGATGATGTGATTCTCTTGATGATAAGAAGGTTGTACATAGCCTGCTGAGGTCAAGTTCCCAGCAGTCAGAGTACGTCAGTGGTGTCAGTGAAGTCAATAGAACTGCTTTTATGCACTTTAGGTTTGAGCACATGGTTAAACCCTGCTTTTTTCTCTTTTTTTTCTTTTTTTTTTTTTTAACTCTGTTCTTCTGTATTGAGGTCACATTGACTGTTTCATTCTGTTTGTGCTTTCAATCTCTATTTTTTTACTGACGACATTGTAGGCTGAACAGGAATTCCACTTTTTCAAGTGGCATACAGAAGAGTAATTTCCTACTTAAAGATTTCTTCTTTATCAAGTACTTTGTGGAATACATCTTAGTTCATTTGGATACAGAATGACTGAGATTAAAAGGTACTTCTCTTTCCAGCAGAAAATGGAAAGAGGCCTGAAAAGGTTTTGTCAAGCACCACCATCACACCTACCAACACCTGAACTGTGGCAAAGTCCCAGGGAACCAGTGTGACATTCCAGTCCACTCTGCACTGAGTCATCTCCGAGGTGGGACACTTCTCTTTTCTTCCTCTTTTCCTCTCTGAGCCAGGAATAGTTCCAGGAGCAGAAGACAGTTTCAGTCTGGATCAACTGCTGACTTTTTTAGCTTGTATTTTTATCTCTTCCATATGATGCTGATCCTGGAGAGGAGCCTAAGTTGAATATTCCTGCCTTTTTTTCCTGGATCTCCTGCTGCACATAAAAAAATCAGATCTGTGGGGTTATTGTGGAAACCCTGAAAAGCTCTTTCTCCTTTGCCTTTCTCCCCTGCCTCCTTTGCCTATGGCTGTGGTAAACAGCAGCACTCGCTGCAGAACTCAGGTACAACATGGTAACAACATGCAGCAGTTATAACATGCATCAATCCCACATGGTGTACACAATCACACCCGGTATTTCAGAACTGTAATTAAGTCTTGGGGAAACGCTCCACTCATTTACATCACCAGACTGTGTTAAAATACTACGATATTGGAACAATGATTTCCAAAATAGCTGACTTAAAACAGGTCTTCAAAGGATCTACAAAATTCTCTTCTAAAAAGTTTTTAATGCTACAACAAATCAAAAATGAGACAAGTGTATATCAAAATATTAAAAAATGAGTCTTGTCCTAAGTGTCACTTAATAATGTGCATATATTAGATTACTTGAATAATTATCTCAAATTATTTGTGTGTTTAATATATTATTTATTTACCGTCAAAAATGATGATATCTAGATACAACCATAACCTTAGTGGTTAAACTGAAACACTGTCCATTTGATTACTTATGAAACAGTAGAATCATGCAATCATATCAACAGACGTATCAAAAGTACAGAAACATTTGTTTTCTCTTTCTTTGAATAGTTTAGCTATCACATTATTAGATGGACCAAAAGATAGTTCCCTGACAAAGTGGATTAAAATCATAAAGCTGTGAGTAACACAAGTATATTGCCTTTCCTCTCATCTCCACTCACCCACTTGGACAAATGGGGCTGGTAGTTACTTGTTTCCTCTTTAGCACACTTGCCCAAGGCAACAAACCAAAGAAATTACAGGTAGCAGTTTATCAAATGCTTGCAGACAGTTGATTCCCTCTCTTCTGTCACTCAGTATCATTTTATTAACAGAACCTTGACCCAGGTGTGCCATGAGCTTGAAAGTTCAGTAGGTGGGATGCAGCTGTCACATGAAAGATGGATGATGTGCATTTTATGTTTTCAATGCGTGTTAGTGTATCTCAGGGTGGACGTGCTAATAGAAGGTGACATCTTACCAGCGATATTGTGGGAGCCTTGGGAAAAGGACTCGGAACAGTTCCAGCATGTGATAGGAATGGACAGGAGGAGAGACTTCATGGTTAATGTACAGGGGCTGTAGGTTTGCAGTTGAATTTCCAGCAGTGGAAACATGCATGGCACAGGCTACCAAAATCAGAAGGACCGTGTATAGTGCAGTGTTTGCTACACAAGCAAGGTTTGAGAAGAATAATGATGGTTGAAATACATTTTTATTAAATATAAATAATTTATAAACACATTTTAGATTATTATATTGCTCTGTTATTGGTGTAATTAATCAATTTTGTTTAATAGCTACAGATATTATACATTTTAAAAGGTACTTTCACATACATGATGAAGGAACTTTTTCTTAACATGTGAAACTGTCCACAGTGTTCTGTTGCTTTCATTTTTAATGAGGTAGAAATTGAGGAAATAATCTAAATATAGAACTGCATTTTAAATTTTTATCAATAAAAGTGATATTTAAATTACGAAAATTCAAATTGTTTATGAATTTTTAAGATATCTTCATTTCATAGTTACCTTTTTCACTGTATTCAAGGAAAATTTGAACAAATAGTGTAAAAAACAAATAAAGAACTGGTTTCCATTGAAAACAATGAGAAGAGCTGTTTATTGTCATTTTCATACAAATTTTCTTCTTGTTAAACTTCACACCTTTTCTCACCAAACTGCCCAGTTTTGCTGCCCATGGTTCAGTGTCCACAAACACAGGCCCTGACTCTGCACCATGTGGTTGTGAAGGTGGCACCAGTTTGCCCTTCCCTCTTTGAACCAGAATTTTTCAAATGTTTTTAAGACTGTCAAGGCTTGGAACAGCCAGCTTCCATTCCCACCCTCTTTCTCCAGCAACTCATATTTTGATCCTTTCTTTAAAACCTGCATCTCAAACCGACTCTCTCCTGGTGTGTCACAGCTCCCACACCACAGCTGACCCCCACGGAGCCAGTGCTCATCCAGTGGCCCCAATCTGCCTCCTGCAGGGCCCCGGATCTGCTCAGCTTTGCTCGGCGGTGGGCTCAGCACGGGGTCTGCTGTGCCACTGCCTTTATTTTGGTCAGGATGGTTGATGGCAGTGGAAATGCTGCACGCAGGGGCCTTAATGCTTGTTCGGTTGGATGATCCAGCATTTTGGATCGAGGCTCTAGCTCTCCTTTGGTACATTTATTCACTTCTATAGCGTAGTATTCACTCTCATATTAATTTACATTTCCTATTATATCTCTAATGGGAACTCTCGAACCAGTCATTACTTTATCCATATGTTAAATGTTCATTTTGCAGCTATTAGTATTCTGCCTAGGCTATATATCTCTTAAATACTAATTTTGGACATTGCCCATTTTTCCTGTCTTCCTCTGCAGAATGTCACCATTCTGAACCAGGTTCACTAGGCCTTGGATGGACAAAACACACACAGCTCATTAGACCAACACCAATTTCCTGTTGGTCCCATTCTCACGCTCATTTTTCAACAGAACATTTTTAAGCCCTTCTGAACGTTGCTTTAGCCCTCAATGTATACAGCTTGCTACAGTGTTCTCAGAAAATAATCTCCCTGTTTGCGGCACGATTGGTTTGCATCCAAATACAGAAATGCTACTTTTTAGATAAATATTCCCACCATGTATGATAATGCTGATTGTTTCTCTGCCTTCAAGCCTCCAGAATCAACAAGTGTAAGAAGACAGGTCGTGCTCATATCAGTCAGTGGCATGATTTCTTACTTCTTCAGTGGGATCTATTGTATCACCAGCACCCGCAGGAAAAAATGTAAAATGCAGTAAGAATTTTCTTACTGGAATTGTAAAATTTGGGCACTTCCATTTTTAAGTTAAAGACCAGTTTTATTCCTGGCTTTTATCTTGTCTTTCATTTTGGTGCTGGTGCAAACATCGGCTTATTTTTTTTCCCCTTTTATATATGTACATACTTGCTTTAGATATTTTCCAAAATTATGGCTATTGTAGCTGCTTTTACAAATGAAGCTGCAGAATGCATGCAGATGGCCTCTACAGGAAGAGAGCTAAGTTTGCTCTTTCTCCCCTTCTGGTCCAATAAACATTGATTTATAAAATGTGGAACAGATCCCACAGGACACTAGAATATTCAGTAGCTTGGTAAATATGCAATGATCTAGGATATGCATTCAAATATTTGCTCCACATTGTGGATGTAAAAAGAAGAAGAAATAATTTCACCTGTTCGTTGTCTCTCATTTTTATTATCAAGATGAGAAAATTATGCTTGGGCTACCAAGGCACATCACCTGGGCTAAGTGAAGAAATCAGGTAAAGATAACATCCCTTCAGGAGGTGGTCTAATATGAATGTTCGAATATGCTTTGTAAAGAAGACTCAATCTGATTTATTTAAAGGTAAACTGGGTTCTTCCCTGCGTCACTGAGTCGGATAAGATTACTGATTTTACTCGAAGGAACTGTACCAAGATGAATGGTTATAGTACAGATGCTAACGTTTGTGTCTAGCAGAAACGATGAGAAATGAAATGTTGCCATTGAAACGTTGCTTAGTTGTGCCTCACCTTTCTTTGATACAGATGAAGCACAAGAGTGTTATCACCAGAGAAAAGCCAGTCCTTGACCAGTGGCTGCACACAAGACATTCTCTGCATGATTTAGCTGGGATTCTGTTTTCCATATGAACAGATGCAGACCCCGTGTTTGACTTCAATCAGACATCTCGGTACCCCTGTGAACTGTTCTGTCTTGGTGGAGCTGTGTCAGATCATAAGCACAATGAGGCACTGCAGGCTGTGACGTGTCCTTTGTCACACCAGCCCATCATCACTCCTGCTCCAAGTCAAGCACCTGCTGTGCTCCAGGGCTAAATCCATTCACCTGCATTGGGGAAGGGCCTTTCCCTCCATGGGGGCACAAATGAAGCTAAGACCATCTGTACAGCTGCAGGAAAGCTTTTGTATTTATTTACCTAGTCCATAGAAGCTGGTGTGAAGGAGAAAATTACTCTTGGTACAGAGAAGGGTGAATGACGCAGGGGCCAAGGTGCCTTCCCTGAGCTTTGGACCCAGGTGGACCTTGGCCTCTGCTGCAGCCAGCGATGATTGTCACAACAGGTGTGAGTAGGGGGTGGGGGCACGGTGTAGGAATCCCAGTGAGTCACAGAACCTCAGAAACAATTAGGTTGGAAACGACCTTTGAGACCATCGAGTTCAACTTTTGACTGAACACCACCTTGTCCACTACAACATGGCACTGAATGACATGTCCAGTCTTTTCTTAAACACCTCCAGGGGCAGTAACTCCACCACCTCTCTGGGAAGCCCATTCCAATGTCTGATCACCCTTTCTGCGAAGAAAATTCCTCCTGATGTCCAGCCTGAACCTCTCTGGCCTAGCTTAAGCCTATGTCCTCTTGTCCTGACGCTGGTTGCTCGGGACAAGAGACCGACCCCCACCTGGCTACAGCCTCCTTTCAGGGGGTTGTAGAGAGTGGTAAGGCCACCTCTGAGCTTCCTTTTCTCCAGGCTGAACACCCCCGGCTCCCCCAGACGCTCCTCATAGGACTTGTGCTCCAGACCCTACACCAGCTCTCTTGCCCTTCTTCGGACGCACCAGCGGAGCCCCGCTCCCGGAAACCTCAGCCCGGCATCTGCAGCTCCAGCATCTGTTTTTAAACCGGCCGGGGCAGTTTCCTGCGTCCCGGACGCTCCAAGGCCGCACGGGTGCCGGCGGCCCCACGGGAGGAGCTGGCGCTGGCGGAGCCCGGTCAGCCGTGGCGGGTCCC
>VZRQ01006817.1:1038843-1118401 GCA_013397975.1 Machaerirhynchus nigripectus
CCTGTGCCGGGCCCGCTTCTCCCGCCTTGAACCCCACGCTGAGCCGGGAGGGAGCGAGGGAAGGGGGGGTGGTCCCGGTGCCCTCAGAGCCGCCGCCTCACCGCGGGGTGTCCGGCAGCGCTTCCCGCCGGCCGCGGCTGAAGGGACGGGGTGGGGAAGGGGGAACTCCGTGCTCTCTGCCCTTGTCCTGGGGTCTCCTCGCTGACACAGCCTTCATGGCAGCCCGGGCGTGCGGAAATTGGGGCTGTTTCCCCCACACCTCGGTGTATTCGTGAGGAGTGGAGCCCCGGGGCGGAGGGAAGTAAGCGAGGGAGGGCGGTAAACAACCCCTCTCCTGAGGGCTTCCCGCCCCCAAGTCACCTTGTGGGAGTGTTTCAGGCCGAAAAGTTGGGCACATGCCCTCAAAACGTGCTTTTTCTCCTTTCAATGCGTTTGTTTTCCGAGAGGAAACGTGGTTTATGGGGATGATTGGTGTAATCAGTTTAGATTCTAGTGTCGGTCAGACGGGGTGAAATGTTTGGGGTATGGGACTCTCGCAGCACCCCTGCTTCTTATCTTTTGAACTATTTATTTATTTTTATATATATTTTAAGGACCCCCGCCTGTGTATTCTCAGTTTATAAAACCCCAGAGCCAAATTCCAGAGCATGAAAACTGTGGGCATTTGCATTTGATCCAGATCTTTCTGTTTTGGTACTTTATATCGATCCCGTGGAGAGCAATATAAAAATTAAGAAAAAAATTCACAGAGTAGAAGTGCAACATTTATATCTCTGAGGAGTAAAGCTTCTTGTTCGGTGTGTCCCAAATAATTTAGTAATAGATGAGGAGAGGAAGAAAAACAAATCAGAGGGTCATATTTTAAGTTCTCTTTCTTTTCTTCCATCACTCCTGTGACTCTTAAGTATGTTTCAAGCTAAGAAGGCAGAAGACCAGTTCAATGAATAGGATTCAAGTGCACCTTTCTAAGGAAAAACGGTTAAAACACAAATGAACTTACTCTTGTGTAGGTTCCTGTCAAACTGCTCTCAAATGAAGTGAGTCTTTTTTTTTCAAACTGTCTTACAATCCATGTTTCTCTAGTAAAGATGAGGCAACAAATTTCCACATGAGAAAAGTTTCTGTTTTCAACGAAGAAGGTACAGTTAAATTGTCTCAAGCATTGTTTATGTGTGATCAATTATAACTGACTTCTCCCTTAATGCTGTATGTTGTTACCTTCAAAAAATGCAAGGGGCAGTTGGGGAAAAGTTTCTGGTAGGCTGTAGTGGATGTTCTTATTACTCCCACTTGTCTCTTTCAGCTCAGTCTATGTGAATTCATAGCCTGGCAGGTGGACTCAAACCCTTAATAAGGATGGCAGAGTGGAGGGTCTGGAGGGTAAACTGGAAACTGGAGCTGCTGACACGCTTTTGGTGAGGATGGTGGTCTCCATCAGCACGGTGATGTTACTGAATGCAAACCAGTGCTGCTCACTGCTGCTGAGGTTTTTCCATCCAGGAAGCATTTCTGAGTGCTAGCTGGCCACAACTCCCTGTCTTTTTGCCCAGTGAGAATGAAGAGCTTTTGCCAGTCTTCTGCTCCAGTAACGGTTCCAGCACCATGCTGATGGTGTTGGCCCTGAGTACTTTGAGTGAGGAGGGCAGAAAAAGCTTCTTTCTTCATTGCTGGCATTGTCCTTCAGTTTTTAGTCCTGTGGGACTGTTTTTATCAAGTATCTTCTTTGCTAGAGAGGAAAACTGCAGAAGCCCAACCTCTTTCCTTCTTACCCAGTCAGTACTTTGGAAATCAAATCTATAGTCAGATCTGCCTTCACCTTTCACAAGTACCCCATAACCCTTACAAAGCTGGCTGTGCTCACTGGTTCTGTTCTTCCCATGAAGCTCTGAGTGCATTGCTCTCAGTCTTTTATATTCTGAAGCACTTCTTAAAAAGAAAAAAGCACTGATTGCTAAATATTGAGTTCAAACCCACTGACAATACTCTTGCTTTTCTTAATTACTTTCTTGGTAATTAATGGTTGGTCCACTTCCTCCCAGGGGAGATCTTCCTTGAGGACAGCTGAAACGGAGCAGGAGTGGAGGTGATTTCAGAGCCTTAGACACAGGACTGGGCTGCCTGCAAACTTCCCAGGTTTCTGCTACAGGCAGAAAACTGCTTGCGGTGAAGGCTGTTGGGAGCATCCTCTGGGAGGTTTGCATATAATTAAGACTCAGTTTAAGTTCTTGCTGCTGACTCACAAGAGCAAACTTTTGTAAAACCTTCCTGTAGAGAAGAACTTTTGTTTTGAAGGCACAGGACTGGCTCTGTCGCCTCTTCAGCATAAGGCACCTAGACTTGCTCTGCTTGTCAGTCCCTCAAAACTGACACGCTCTCTCAGGTCTGCCTACCTGTAGGACTTCCAGTGTGCACATCAGATACTTGGAATTTTGTTTGCCTGGAGCTCAGGTAATGGAGGTGGGTACGTGTCCGTTGTGCGTAATGGTGACCCTCGTTACGTCAGTTCCACTTCAGCAGCTCTAAATATCCCAGTGAGATACCAAGCCTGAATAAAGAGAGAGAAGTGTTTTTGTCAACTGAAGAAATTAGTAATACTGTCAAAAACCACCAAAATAAACTTATTTTGTTAAGGGAGGCTGTGCTCAAAACTTGCCTTATTAGACTGTGCTAACTGCAGCCTACATAATTAGGAAATGTATTTTGGAAAAAAACACAACCAAAAGAACCCCAAACCAGACCCCAGTAATTTTCTTTCTTGGTTTTTTTAGGGTTTGATCTGACAAGCAGTTTCCATGTTCAACTCTTTTGCTACTTCTTCAACTTGAGATGAAAATGTTCTTTTCATGTCTGCTTGGTCCTTTATGTAAAATGCAAATAACAGGGGTCTAGCCTTCCCCTACACCCCTAAAAATTCTTCAGTCATTAAATAGCATTTATTACTGATTAACAAGTCAGAAAAACCGTTAGTATGGTTAAAGTAGCACTGCGCTACTGGTAAAATCAGACCCAGAAATGAGTAGAGTATGGGTGTTGTGATGTTCTCTACTGTTCTTTGTCTTTTCCCTTCTTCTTTTGGTAGGGAAAAAGCTCTCCATCTTGTGCTGAGCTAATACTAAGCATTGATGAAGTAGGTAGGGAGGGAGAAGAGGATGTGATGGCAAAAATGAGCTGAAGTGCTGGGGTGCTTGCAGTTTTGGGTCATTGGGATGGCTTTTTTTTTACTGTAAAAGTCCATTTATAGCAGGGTCTGAAGAAGAGTGAAGTTGGCAGTAGCTGTCATACTTGTGCAATGTTTGAGGCTTTACTTTTCATTAAACGTCTGAAAAAAGTGGTGGTGATGTTCTCAGGAGAAAACAAAAACAACCATCTAATATGTATTTTAACATATTAATGTTAAAATTAATAACCAGGTAACCAGGTGTGTCCTATTAACGTTCACATTAAAATCTCTAAAGCTAAACTTGCCTTTCTTACCATCCCAGACACCTAGCAACTGACAGAACGTTTGCTTTAGCTCTGATCTCTTTTGTTAAGTAGTAGCATTTTATTAATCTCCCACCATGTTCCCTGCCTTTACTTGAACTTTTGGTTTTTTTTTTTAGTTCTGGTTTACAAATGCAGAACAGACTTTCATACCTGAAAACTCCCTATAACACAACAATTCCCTACTAAAGTTGCTGTTCTCTGATGCAGTAATTAAACTGTCAGGAAAAAGCAGCACAGCAGTGATGTGGGGAGGAAGCCTGGACAGCCCAGAGTGTGGGCAAGAGGTGTTAATTTTGCAGAGCTGGGATATCCAGAAATAGGCGTGTGCAGAGTTGTACAGATGCACCTTGTTTAGCTCCCGTTGTAACTCATTGGATCACTCGTGCTTGGTCCTCTCAGGTGGCATTTCATTCGTCAAGGGCGCTGCATTGGTCGCTGCGTGGCTCGTGTGCAACAACATGTGAAAGCTTGCAAAACTTTTCTTATTTCTCTTTCCTCTACACAGAGCGTTTGCTGAAGATGACCTTGGAAGAAAGACGCAAAGAGTACTTGGGGGATTATGTTGCATTGAAAACTATTCCAACATGGATGGAAGACTTAAAAAGCAAGAGCGAAAGTGATGGTAAGTAAAGTGGGGGAGTCTTAAGATACAGGCCACGCTGTTTTCTCACTCTGAAGTTACTCTTAGGAAGGCCAAGACTTAGAACCCATGTTGTCATGAACAGTGATAGCCTGAAATTGGGACGGGGGGAAAACCCCAACAACATTTCTTAAAGCCTCACTGGTGTCCCAGAACTCTGCCAGTATCCCCAGATGGAGTCACTAACCCTAAAGTGTGTAAAATAGCTCTTAGCTGCATGAGTCTTACTTTCCAGATACTCCAGCAGTCAGGCATGCCTAAAGAACTGTGTCTTTGAAACTTGCTGAGCATAATGTTGTGGGAAATCTGGGCAAAACAGTGTTGCAGGTGACCCAAAAGCAGAGGGGAAGTGTGCAAGTTGTGTTGTTTTCTAAAAATCCAGAAACTGGAGAGGATGGGGTTTGAAGCCTTCTTACTATTGGTCCTGCGTGCTTTCTTGGGCTGAGGAACAGCAGTCTGGCCTGGATTAACTCCCATTTCCTTAGCATGTGCAGCCTTATCGTGGTTGTGATCACCATTAGAGTTACGTAAATACTTGCAGTGAGAACTGACCAAAAATGTGAATCCTATTCGCTTGCAGACTTCTCTACTCTGCCAGTAATTCTGTAACAGTGCCTTGTTCTTTGTCTAGTTCCCTTTCATTCACACAAGGGTGTGGAGGAATAGGGATGACTTCTGAGCTGGTTTCCTCCTCCTCTTTCTTTTCCTGTCTTGCTATCTTACTTGGCTGAAGCCTGTGTTTTTTTGAAGGAGTATCTAACTATGAGACCTAAAGTGCTTCCTGCCTCTGCAGATATAGGACTGATTTTCTGACCCTTCTGTTACCATTAAAGGTAAATAGTGGCCTGGGTGAAGAGGTGTGTCGAGTAATCTTGTGGCTGCAGGTGAACATGGTCTTGATGGTGATAGTCCAGGTGAAATGAGGCCTGGAGCTAATCAGCTGTTTTTAATAAAATGGGAAGGCTGTAACACTTATTTTAGTGCAGTCTGGAGGAGCTCACAGATTTTCAGATGTCCTTGTCAAAAGCAGCTGTTGCTATTGTCTACTCCTAAAAGCATCTGGAATAACTTCGCAAGTGGAAATATGTCAAGAGTTTGCTGAGCTCTTCAGCCCTGCTGAGTAGCTGTTTTATATCAGTACCCATAGACCTATTCCTCCCATTAGGGTAGGTCTTTATATCCTGCAACATCAGAAAGCCTGTCCATCTAGAAAACAAAGGCTGCATAAAAATAAAAAGATTACCTGACTTCTTGCAAGTTGATTTTGGAGGCCTGTGGTGTGTGGCAATATACAGTATGTCATGTGGTTTAACTGGGAGACTCTTTATCCCTTCTAGCCCGAACTGTGTTTTTATTCCACCTATTCTCAGATTCTCTATAAAGCACTGAAATTCACAGATGTTGTATTACTTGGGCTGCTGAAAGTGACAAGGTGTGGATTTACGTTGGGATTGCTGTTACACTTCACAGAAGCAAAATGTCAGTGTCTGATATGTGGGTATTGAATCATGGTAGTGGTGAATTTATTTCCTTGTAGTTGCTCTTGCATTCTTTCTGTTAGTACCCAGTACACTGCAAAAAATGCTGGAAGGCAAAAATTGTGCTGAAACACTGCTCTGCTACTTGGTTTTGTTATACTGTACATTCAGGACAAAATATTTGTAGTCACCTTTTTTCTTTGATGTATTTGTTGTAAGTAAGCCATGTGTAATAGTGAACTTGTGGAAGGCTGGACTGCTGAAATGCTTCTGTGTTCCCACTGATGAGTACAATTAACAGAAATGTGTATTAATGTGACTGTTACTGCATCAAATTTTCAAATTTCAGTTTTATTTCTCTTAAATGTTGACCCCGTTCTGAAGGTATCAAGTGTGCCTGAAAGCTGTCTTTTTGAGCTGAAATACAGAAAAACTAGAATTTAAATATTCTTGCTGATGAGGACTTTTGCTCTGTTTGATGGGACGTAGAGAGTGCAATAGGTACAGCCTGAATGAGATTCTGGAGAGAGCAAGTGAAGCCCCAGGTGTGATGGAATTGGTGATGATCTGACATTGCCACGCCCAAGTTCTGATATTTTCTTCAAGTGAAAGGTGACTGCTTGCACTGACAAATGGAAGAGGTCTCTAAAGGGTGGTGGTGGTGGAAGAAAAAAAATCTTCTGTATACTTGTCAAGCCAAAACAACTGATGGGGAATTTGGAAAAAATTCTTCACCATTTACTCCCAATACCATATACAGTAAAAAAATGACAGATTGATTAGTAAAGCATAGAGTGGCTGGTCAGGAAGAGTGATGAGGAGAAATCAAGAAAGTAACCAAGAACAAATCAAGTGAAGCAGGGGCAATCAATCAGCTGCTGGAGTAAGAAGCTATAGAAGAAGGCAGAGCATCTGAGCTGGCAGCAGTCCCCAAAGATACTCAACTTGAGATTAAGGGTGTTCAATACTGCACAAATTTCAGTACTGGCTATTAGGAAAAATTGCATGTACAATGTAAAACCTTTACAATGCCCATTTTTGAATGTGACTGACTCACTGGAGGGTGCTGGGAGGTTCCAGGTAGGCACACATTTTTGTTTTGTGGAAGTTTAACGCAAGATTATTGAAAAGTCTATATGCAGAGTTATTTAAACTGAAATGATCTGAGAGTTTCATATTGGGAAGGAACCAATCTCACTGCCAGGGTACTTCATGGGTAGTCTTTATTGGCAAATTGGAAGAATGTACCTTAGTTTGTCAAAGAAAGGTTTTCCCTACCCCTCCTTCACGCTTTGATAGGAAGTTGTGTTCAGAACTAAATTCTGAAGAAAACCAGTAAAGCTTGGAGTAAGTTTGGTGTTTTGGTGAGGATGGAACTCTTTGTAATAGAGTAGCGTAACAGAGTGATGTGCATCTATGTAAAGGCTCCTGAGGAGGAAATTTACTGAATTCTGAATGGCAGCTGACAAGAGCTTTGTCTCTTCGTAGCAGCGAAGCTATTAAAAAACATTTGGAAGTTCAAAGAGGCAGTGTCTTTGCTAAAATGCTCTACTGTGATTTAAAAAAACCCTACATTTTTGGCAGGTCTTCTCATATGGACATGACTAGCCAGAAGAAATGAGGTTGGTGTGTTTTGGCATGGAATTTGGTCAATGTTTGTGTTAAGTCTTGATTTTGGGAGGAGAGTGGCATAGTGGCATGCAAAGACTAAGCCTAGTGCCCACTTCTCTCAGCTAAGGGAAGCAATCTGATGTGGGTGTGTGCATTTCCAGAAGGACTATGCTGTCAACACTCCTGAATTTTGGTGCACCCCTTACCAGGCTGCACAAGTAGATCCCAGAGATCAAGTGTTGTAGCAGTGGAAGGAAAAGGGACAGTTAGTGACAAGTGGCCCTCTTTAATGTGAAGAGTGGATGGTAAGAAGACAAAACTCATTCTTGAAGTAGTCCTGTAAATGTAAGTTTTCTTTGGTTTGGCTGTATTTATTAAGGAAATGCGTTGCCCACTTTGGAAACAAAGAATGAGCTTGTCGTACGGGGCTGGATAGTGTGAATATACTGTAACTCGTCGTTCTCCCCACTTGTTATCCTTCAGATACACCAAAAGCACACATATGTCATCTGTTTTCTCATGTGCTTTGAAGTAGAGTGTCTTCCTGACAACATGCGAATAATGGACTTGTTTTATGAAGCTCTGGAATCTATAGCCCTTTGTTTCAATGTTATTTATTATATATCACTGTATTAGGCACACATTTTGTACAACAACAGGAGCTAATGTTACTCAGTGAATAAAATGCCACCATGTAGACTAACAACTAGAGTGTATTTTGAAGTGAAATACATATATTAGCTTTTTGTTGGGTACACGCTAATTCCCAAAGATGTTTTTAATCTGCAGTGGTGAATATGAGAGATGACTTCAGAAAACTTGTTCTGAAAGCTTTTTTAAAAATTAGGGTCTTGGGAATTTTGTTATCGCTGAGTTTTGTGTGTCACTGGTAGAAAAACATTTTGTTGTATTAATGGGGTAATTCAGAAAATGGAATAAGTGGTAATGTTTAAACTCCAGGCAGCTGATAAGTCCTGCTGACTCTCACAGCCTCTGGAATTCATTGATATGACGGTGATGCCAAGAAAACAGCAAATTCGGGTGGTGCTTTAAAGATCTTTGCTAGTGGTAAGAACTACTTTTGATAGGATGAAGTTAAAATGGAAGGACACAGTAAGTGAGTTTATTTTTGTCTGAGGTTAAATGACACAAAAGGTCTGCAGTCCTTATCTTGAAATAAGTTTAGATGTTTTGGCAGTCTCTGAATCTTTTTAATCTGCTATTTTAAAAGAAAATTATATGGTTCAAACTATTCAAATTAATCCATTTTAACACTGAGGGTTTTATGTATAATACTAAGGTTTGGATTTAATAAAAGCACCATTGTACTATGAATGTGTAGCTTTCTAAATATTCACAGTGGGTTGACACAAGATTACAGAGACAAGGCATGTAGAGGAGCCCCTCCAAATGCTTCATGGTGGAAAGAAAATGTGTGGTAACACTGAGCTCTGACCAGCATTTCTTGAGATGGATAACACAAATAAGTCTCCAAAGAATCCAGTATCTCCATGCAGCTCTCTTTGATCTGAATATCTGTGTTGCAGGAACTAGGAAGCAAGGTGATGAGTATTAAACAGACTTTGGAAAGTGACACCACTGCTAAGCTGCAGTGAAATTCAGCCAGATGTCTACAAGTAAGAAATGGCGTCTCTCTAAACCACTCAATATTATCAGTGATTTATATAGAAAAAGAAATTGTGTTCAACTACAACATTGAGATTGTTAGACAAATTTTACAATCACAGGTTCTGTCTGTAACAGCTGTGTGAAACCTGTGCTTCAAGACCATTCCCCCACCAAAAATCCAAGTCCATCAGCTTTCATTGTGATTTTTTTTTCTTACAATGACTGTAACAACCGTCTTTATAACAGATTTTTAGCTGACAAGGATGAAAGTAAATTGAGACAGCTTAGTGTAATTTTTGCTATCTCTCAAAAATAAAAGGTGCTTTTTCTACTGAAGCTCTTGGTTTGATGAAGTTCAGAGTGCTGCAGTTTTTCTGCTGAGTACACGCAGAAAACAGCAATAACTTGTATGCCACCATTCAGGGTCTCCTCTGTTACCTGTGGCCCTGAATGTGAATTCTAGCTTTGCTTAAACTCGTGCTGTATTTGGTTTTGTCCTTACTTTTCATGTCTTGGCATACCACTGTTACTCGTGATAAACATCTTATCACAAGGTCTCTTCAAGACTGGTGTGTTTAAGGTTGGGAAACCATGTCTCTTAGATGCACATGGAGAGCACTGCTTATGAATTGCTGTGTATAATTGCTGGGGGAGCACCATGAAAAAAACTAACAACTGTGGTTTCTGTGAACTGTGTGAGGATCATGCTTATTAAGTGTTTTGAATACTTGTGAAATTACGTGCTTTTTGTGGAAGTGGCTGAAAATCTGTTTGCTCATTTCTGCTCTCTGTCCATGTTATACACATATTAAGGAAGCAGCAAAGGAATTAGAGGGGTAAGAAGAGCAAACCATGTTTGCAGCTTCTTAGTCTGTGCTGAAGGGGTCCAAGAGTCTGTGTTGCCCATGGCATGATGCGGAGTAACTTTAAGGCTGAGTTGGTATTTGGCTGCAACAGATATCCAAGGCTGCCAGGGCAGGAGGGTGTAACCAGAGCTCTGTGTGCTCTACTTTGCTCAGGCTCTTGGCTGCCCTTTCAGGATGTGTCCTGAACAGATGCAAAGCTGCAGATTGGTGCAAATCTGACCATGTGATTTGGTAACCCCACACACCTTTCTGGCTTTCCCAATACACACCTTAGCTATTGATTTCCAAAGATAGACTTTCATAGAGATGGGAATAACTCTTCAGGTGCAAGTTTACTTGATCATAAACTGAGCAATAATCTCTGTGTGTGAGTTGGTTTGTTTATGGAGGTGAATAATCTCTAGTTAGTAATATCCATTATATAAGTAGATAAATTAGTGTGTTTTGTGTAATGGGTGGAGGGAAACTACAGTAAACAAAAAGACTGAAGATGTATTCAGTTGACCTTGTAAATCCCTGGTGAGCTGCATGCAAATAACTTTTATAGGATGGATTAGCTGCCAAAGCTATGACACTTGTGTTACAGTTTGCATTAAAGTGTTTTTGGGAAAAACAAAAATGTTTCTTGCTTTCAGCAAGTATGAGATGATGATTATTAAAAAGTTCAGATCTGTTTACATAGATTAAGAACACAAAATCCAGTGTAGCTAATCCTCTCTCTAAGAAAGAAAATCACTTGTCTTTGATGTAATTAAGATGATGACTTCTCTTTAAGCTGGTGTGCTGTGACTTTTTTAACAAGGTAACTTCCACACAGCATTAAGCTTATACAGGTCCTGGATAGAGTTATTATTTTGTGACTCTTCTGCATGCAGTTGAGAAAGCTCTCTTATCTACAGTGGCAGACAGCTCCTTGAGGGGCAAGAGTTAACCATAGGAAAGAATGCTGCTCTCAACAATAAATTGATAAATTGGTGTCCTTACTGAGGCTTTGCAAGCTCTTCATGGTTTTTAGAGAGGGATAGTAGGTGGAGAAACAATGGGAAGTTAGGCACATCTTTGCCAGAAAGAAGAGTTGTAATGTTTAATTACTGGTGACATGAATCTTGACCAGATGAATGACTTTCAAGCTTCTCGCCTGTGCAATATGAGAAACAATCCTTTTTTTGTTGCTGCTGAATGTCACTGCACTGAAGTTTTGTACAGAGGTCCCTAAGGAAGTACTAAGCAGAGTTAGGAAGTCAAGATGATGCAGTGTGCTGTCAGCTGGCTCGTTCAGGGTGTGAGGGAGGACGGCTTTAGCAGCAGTGATGCTTTAAGTTGGGATGTGCTGTTCCTCAGAAACTGCTGAGAAAAATTGTAGGTTCCAGCTTGGAATATTTTGGTGGCTGACTTGAGTGAGATAGTTTAATATATGCAGGGGGAAAGTATCAGGTTATGTATTTTGGCTTCTGTCTTTTCTTTGGTTGTTATTTTTTTCCATTCTCCTTTTTCTGTATAAAGGACGAACTTCTTTTGAGCATGGGGGATTGCAAGATCAAACCCCCAAATTAATGTATTGCTCTACAAAGACAGTTTCAGTAAGTCATCTAGCTTTGCTCAGTATGGTAGCTTGGCTAATGCCCTAATCTATAATTTATGATGGATTGTGGCATATGTCCTCACAGTCTTTTGCAGACAGATGTGAGCCAATGTGCCAGCCTGATTAGAAGCCACGTGATTAGGTTGAGGCCAAAACCAAGCTGTTAAATGATACCCTTGTCATGGCTCACTAATGTAGATCTGTTGCCTGGCTATCTGACTTGTAGATATTTTCAAATGCAGGTGGAAAAAGCTGATGTCCTTCTGGAGAAGATCTCTTTTGATTAGACAGGTAGAGACTGGTATGGCTTGGTTTAATTTGATGTAGCTTAGATGTGACAGGTATTTATGGAGGTGCTGAACTATTGCCTCAACTAGGATTTTCTGCCTGGGACTCTCTGTAATTAGTGATGGCACAGGGTAGGCCACCCAACTGTGTGTCTTTGGGTGTGGGAGGCTTGCAACAAGTTTGAAAACTAACCTCACACTCAAATAAGTAATGATACTGCTTTAACTCCCTTGATGGTGTTGGGGGATCACTGGTGCAGTTTAAGCTCACCAAGCTCTTTGTTTGGATCATGTTAACTAGCTTTCATGTGTAGCTCTATTTGCTTCATGCACAGTTAAACTCTTGATTACACATGTGTTAAAAACCCAGTCACTGGAAACAGCATAAGCCTGGTTTCTCTTTTCTGATTCAGTAGACCTAAACTGCTCAGCATGTTGAAATACTGCTTAACAAGCCAGCAAGGGTCTGAATAAGTTGTAGTGTAGAATCGTAGGATTGTTAAGGCTGCAAAAGACCTCTAAGTTCATTGAGTCCAACCATTAAATGGTAGTAGTTGCTCTGTGAAGTGATACATGGCTTTCTCCATGTGAGGGCATCTAGTTGACGTGTATTTGGAAAATCCAGTTGAGAGAAAATTTCTCAGCCCTGTAGGAAGTGCTGCTTATTTTTTATGATGCCCAGAAAAAGCTCTTCTGTGCTGGAGAGAAGGATTAACAATCCAGTTCTAAGATGATGAATTTGGATTTTGCACAGATTTGAAAACCATTAAAATGATACTGAGAAATATTTTCTATTTCAGTGTGCAGCATCAGTGAGAAGGATAATGTTTGTGCACAGAGATTGTCCTGGGACTTGCAGGCTATTGCATGTTGGCTTGGCATGTTTGCAGAAAGGTGTCACAAGGGCCTTCACCAAAGTTTCCAGATGTTTTTTAGGGGATGGGATGCTATAGAATGCACATGTTGGAAAAGGAAGCCTCTCAGCCTTGAGCTGATGTAGCCAATACATTTATTTCTGAGAGTGGAAGTAGTTCTCTGCAAGCATGTTTGCTTCCCTGGGAGTTGGTGGTCAAATGCTGTGTTAGAAAATACTGCTTTAGAGTTTATCCGAAAGCTGCTGTCCAAAAGACTCAGTCCATCTCCAAGGCAGAGCAGGTGTGAAGGAAGTGTTGATACAGAGAAACTGGTTGCACCTCTGTCTTTCTTTAAAACATTTCCCTGCCTTATCCTGCCCTTTGCTTTTTCACAAAGGCTTGTTTATGCAATGACAGGCTTTTACGATGGTCTCCTTGGTATGGCTGGTTAGACTGCAAAGGTGTTCCAAGTTCTGTGTTTTCCATTTGCTGCACAGGTATGACTTGTAGTTGGAGTTTCAGCCTGCAGTGGATTTATTCCCACATGTTCAATGTAACCTTTTCTGTGTTATTAAGGTACTCTACTGCTTGCCTGCTGGTGTATTGTGTGTTGCAGTGCTGTCCTTTGGTGGGATTTCCTAGTGAGCCTACATCCACTGAAAGCAAACCCCAGACTTCATGTAGCTGTCACTGAGAGTATGGGTCAGTCATATTTAAAGAAAAAGTAGAATTCCATTCTGTTTTTTCCCTTCTTTCTGCATTCTCACTAGTGTTCTTACAGGGGAAGGATTGTAAGTATACTGCAAATAACTAAATCCAGGAGAATAGGTGATATACACAGATGTTCTTACACTGACTTAAAGGCTTTGAGATTTGGTGTCTTTCATTTTCAGGCAGATATGTAAAAGAAGATAGAGCTAGATCTTTCTGCTAACTGCCAGTGAGTTTGTAACTGCTTGAGAGTTTGTAATAATTTCCATTTTTAAAGTCCTTGAAGGAAGCAAGCATGACTTGCAACACTAATGAGTACTGGTAGAGTTGTCTTCAACTATTCAAAGTTTCCTCTGTCCCTTGCTGTTTGGGTTGAAGCTCCAGTATTCTTAGGGTAGCAAATTACATGTGGTATCTCAGGGAGTAGGGGAAGGGAAATGCTGCAAGGTAAGAGCTACCCCAAGCCTGAGGTCTTCATGTGGAAAACATCATCTTTTGCACCTGCATAAGAACTTACTGTCTTGGTTTGCAGGACAGGTGTCTGCCAAGGGAGGCAGGAACCGGTCTTGAAATGGAGAATATGACCCCCTCCCCTCCAAATCATTTTAACTTTGAAATTAAGGGGCTTTCAGGCAAAGATATGGGAAAAGGAATAACAGTTCTTTACTAGTATGTATATGTATGACAAGGCAAACAAACAGCCACACCGGCAGCAACACCAAACAGAGCAGAACCCGGTGCCGGCCTCTCTCGGCCGCGGGCCCTTTCCCCTTCGGTGCGGTTCCGCTCACAGCCGGCAGGGGGCGCTGCTGGCTCCCGGCCGGGCAGGGAGGGTCTGAGGATTCCCCCGCTCCTGCAGGGGGCGCTGTGGGGCGAGCTCCGCCGCGTCTCCCTCAGGTGCCAATGGCGGGCGCAGCCGGCGGGAGGGATGGAGAAGGGGCTTCCTTTACAAACCCCCAGGGACAGCTGATCCCGGTGCCCCTCTGGATAGCAAAATGAGCTGCAGTAGGAACCTCAGAAGCAGCAAGCTGGATCGGCAGGGACGAGCATACCCCAGAGCAGCAAATGAAATGTATCAGAAACTCCTCAGCTGTAGCAGGAATCCCGGGCTGTCCTGGCGGGCAGGGGGTGTGGTGTTATGGTGTAGCGAAAAACCTGGAGCAGTGGCAGAGGAAAGGCAGGGCTGGGCAGTGACAGGAACAGGGCCGGGAGAGGCTCCCTCGGAGGGGAAGGGGCTTCTCAATCCCTGGATTTCCCCTGAGGCACTGGAGCAGATGATGAAGGGTCCTTTGGTGAGGTCGGGTGCTAATAAGGCCCCAGTGCAACAGCCACTCTTACGAGCCGAGCTTCATTCATGGTAGGACAAGGCAGCAGAAGACAGAACACAAAAGTGGTGGCGAATTCTTCCCAGAGTGACCGCAGCCTGTTGGCTCTTGGAATGCTGAGAGAGCAAGTGAAAACTAGGAGCTGCACCCAACCCCTCCCCCCAGCCCAAATCTTGTGATATCTCTGCCCTTTCCAGAGAAACCCCCAGGTAGAGAGAGAGTAGCCAGCTGCACCCCTCCCCTGAGCTGTGGCAACTTCTTTTGTCTCTAAGTACTAGTTGTTGTTGTCTCTTAGCAGCATATGGAAGCAAATTCCCTGAGAGAAAGAAACAAAAAGAAAAAATCCTAAACCCCAACACTTACCTACCTGTCCCCTGATACTAGAAAACTAAAGTTCCTTCTCCACCTGGTAAGCAGTTGTCACTGTATGTCATGCAGAGAGGTTTTTGAATGACAATGCCATGAAATATTTGCTGATGGTTTTGAACAAGTTTTGTAGTTTTATGGTAGTAACATTTCCAAGCTGTACTTCAAGTACTACAAAAGCCTGTAATACTCAACAAGAGAAGTCATTGCTCAGCAATGGTGTAGGGAATTAAAAAAGCAGAAAACATAGAACAAAAATTGTCTGACTGCTTAATAAGCTAATGAATGAAAGTAATGAATCTGTGGTTCCCCACTATAAACTTATTTTAATCCTCCTTGATGCTGCATGTGCTCACCCATTTTAAATGGGTTCCCACATTTCGGTAAGTAAAACAGGTGCTGCTGAAGACTAAATACCCTGTTGGTCATGAAAAGTAATTTTTTTTCCAGCCAGTTCATAAAGGTGAGTGGAGGAATGCTGCACTGCTAGTGGTATGTTTTGGATGAAGGCTCCAAGTGGTTTTGGACAGTTACCCCAAGTGGTACTGGATCAATTTGAACACACCAGGAATAGCTGTATGAATGCTGTGTTATTGCCAAGACACAGCTCTTGCAGTGAAGGCATCTGCTTTGTCTAGGAAGGAATTTAGTGAAGTGGAATCACCTGTAGTCCTCTAGATTTGTAGTGAAGTATCAACATACTCATGGGGCAATGAACAGTGATCTAAAGGAGTGTCATATGTTTTTCTCTCCATTTTTGAACTTCCACTGTTAATTATGAACTCTCTGTAGTAGAGGGAGGAATTGAGTTAGAGGCAATGCTGTGTAGTTCTTGCTTCCATGTGACCTTGACTGACCATTTAATGTACTTCAGTACAACTCAGGCTGCCGTTCACTGAGAAGAATCTATATTGAAATTCTTAGTATCACTTGGAGCGAGGTACTGATAATCAGGTTTGGGCAAGAACTTAGCAAAATACTATATCCAACAGCATTTTTATTCCACTATATCATTACAAAGTCTGGAGTCCCTCTTAAGGTCCACATTATAAAACCAACCAAACAAGACAGTGATTGAATGGGTTTCTTCACACAGACAAAGCACAGCTCCTTCTGAGTCACAGCTGAACCAGCAGCCTTTTCTATGGACCTTAAATCATGCAATCTCCAGCAAGCATAGCAACCGCAGCAGCTGGATGCTGACTCTCCAAGTAAACACACAAATACCCAAGGGCTTCAGCCTACTTATGTCATGTCTTTGCTGTCAGTGTGCATGCTGCTGAAGTGAGAAGACTTTGATTTATGAATTGACAATTGCATGTCCCTGCAGATAAGGGTGCATCACAAATTAGAATTGGGAATGTATTCCTGTTCTTGTTCTCCTCATTTGTTGTTACTCCTTTCTCAAACTTTGTTCTTTGGTACTTTGGCATTCCATACCAAGTTTTCTCCCGGTTTACAAAAACTTCATAAAAAAGGCTGGCTCCTCCTTTCCTTCAACTTCTTTCTCTCCCAGACTTAAAGGGTTTTTTTGCCTCTCAGCTTTGTTATTTTGGGGATATAGAGAGCTGTGTGGGATAGACTGAGAAAAAGGTTGTTTAAGGACTATGCAAGACCTTGTAACAGAAGAAAATAGCATTTGCATGAGCGTTGTGTGGGTTTTTCAGACTGACTGGCTGTTTTGATCAATTCTCATGGTATGCCACTCTTTCTCTCTGTAATGTGTAAATGTCTTCAATGGCTCCCATTTAAACATGTGGCTAAAATGTCAAGGCTTATACTTAAAACCTTGAGGGCTGCTGGTAGCCATATATCGCTACGTTAAACTTGGCCTGAGTGAGCAAGCTCAGGGTTTTTTGCAGTAGCTGTACAGGGGTGAGTTATAGCCCCTCAGATGGGGGATATTTCATGCCTGCTGTAGAAGCTTGAATAAGAGATACCATGAGCTCCTGACCTGGAAGACAGTGCAAAGTGTGACCTCAGCGGGTTGGTCAGTGGTGCAGAACTGAGAAGTGTAGGTAATGTACCAGATCAGCCACAAAGATGATTAAAACATGATTAGGGGACTGGAGCATCTCCTGTGCCTGGAGAGACTGAGAGAGCTGAAGTTTAGCCTGAAGAAGATACCACATGGGATCTGATCAGTGTTTATAAACAGAGCGGAGGGTGTAAAAGAGACCTCTCCAGACTCATCTCTGTGGTACACAGTGACAGGACGAGAGGTAGTAGGGACAAGTTGAAAGAGGAAATTCTTTCTGAGCATTGAAAAACAAAACCACACACACACTGGGAGCCTGGCTGAACACTAGAACAGGTTGCTTGGAGAGGTTGTGGAATCTCTATCTTCGGAGATACTTTAAATTCAACTGAGACAGGGTCCTGGACGACTTGCTCTGGGTGACTTGATGATCACTAGAGGTGCCACCCAGCCACATGCATTCTGTGATTCATGGTGTCTGCCTCTGGAGTTTGGTACTTGGCTGTAGTCCTCAGCTAATACAATTATGCCTCTTGGTAATTAGCTGAAACAGACCATATTGGCAGTGTGCAGCCAGGGAGAAGGTGTTGGTGTTCATCATCAAGTGCTTTTGACTTGCATGTTGTGCTGCGTTTTGGCTGGGTAGAAAGTGATTTGTCTGCAACAGATGTTTCTTCCTTGTGCTCAGGTTCTGATCTCGTTTAAGTCCAAGAAGTGATAGAGCAAATCTGTACTACAAATCTGAAGTACTACAGTGCATCTGTGAATGCTTTTCCCCTGGTGATGGAACATATGGAAATAATGGTTATCTTGATTTAGATAAGCAATTGCCTTTCCTGTACAATCATCCACGCTTAGTAGGAGTAGAAGCAGACACATAATATTACAGGTCTTGCAATCTGTCTTTTCTAACGCTCCATAAGCCTATGCAGAAACAAATGGAATGGGAAGTTGTGTTAGATGTGAGGTTAGTAATTGCTAATAGTTCATCATTTTTAGTCTATATAGGAAACTTGTGAAAACAAAGCCTTCAGTTAAAAAAAAAAAATAGGCACTGAAGGGAAAAAGCAGAGTGTGTAGCAGAACTGCTGGTGCACATTCCCCCAGGGTCAGATGCACTCCTAAAGCTCACTCATCTCCTTTGTTTTTTCAGCAACCCAAGAAAAGTGGTTTAGTGTCCCAGTCAAGTATTTGCTGAGGATCCTTTCAGGAGTGGAAGGGCTGCCTCTTGTCTGGGGATAATGTGATTCTTGTCCCTTGCTCGGGTTCTTTTTCCAGATCCTCTTAGAGAAGCCTTCCTTGTGGGGTTACATGTCTCTGCCAGTAGCTATTGTAGCAGGGATGAGGTAGTGGGCAGACTTATTTCTGTTGAACTTGGAATTTATTTACTTCCTTCAGCTGTGAATTCTAAAGCTGACTAGAAATGATGAAACTCTCCCATTTTCAGCCTTTATTTCTTGCCGTCCAGTCTGCTACATGTTTTTATGAACTTGAGGAGAATTGTGTCATGTGACTTGTTCAACAAACTTCCCTTACAACAGTGTGAGCCCGTGAGCCTCACTGCCATGAATCCTTCTCACTTGTTCTCTCTTTGATTTCTTCTCTAACTGGCTTTTGCTCATAGACTGCCAAGAGACTCTTACTTTGCCATAGGTATTGCTTTATACTATGGGGCTTAGTACCTAGTTTTACTACTTTGTGTGTGCTCTAGTCTTTCATTAACAGGTGTTTCAAAATGCAAATGTAGTGGTTTTTTTAATAATAAATTCTTTCCAGCAGTAATTTCTCCTCGCTCTAGTGGTAAGCTCTTCGGAATTGCTGTAGAGATTTCTGTAATTGGAAGCTTGAGACCTGTTTAAAAAATTAATATACTTCAAAGTGTATTAGGCTTTAAAACTCTGGCTGTTTGAGCAGTGATTGAGTTTCAGGGCTGATTTTTCCAATGCTGTAGGTTTGTGCCATCCTTGCCACTGCATCAGCTGAGTACATTTATGTCCTGGGTGGGGGCTCCCTCTAGTGAGATGTTCTGACAGTCCCTCATCCACTTGGTTCAGATGAACTTTACCTGTTTTCTTTTCAAGTGCAGTTGCTGCTGACTCAATTTAATGCGTTTTTCTAGCCGTGTGTAAGTTGTAAAAGCCCTTTTCCTTTGGGCTGAGCTGGAAGGAGTTGTAAACAAAGCTGAGGGGTAGGACTGCCTATTTCTTGTATTTGGTGTGAAGAGCTCAGCTAATCAACGTCATCCTACTTCAAGCTGTGGCTCTGTGGACTCGAGATGTTTTGAATATTACTGAAGGATCAAAGGATGATGTAGGAGGAAGAACTAAACGAAATTGGGTTGTATAGGCAGAGGCGGGTAGAGGATGATGGCTGGATCTAGAGGGGAAAAAAGTGGGGGTGGGACATGAATGTTCAACTGTTTCTGGTGAAGATTTTCAGCTGTATTGTATTACTGAGGCTGGGGCAGAGACGAGGAGGACCTACAGCAGTGTTTCCACTCTTGTGTGTCATCAGTAATTGCCTAAACCCCCAAATTTTGGGAAGGATGTACCAGGATCAACTCCATCATTTATGAGTGTGCATGCAGAGATGATTTAGTGGCCATTGACTTAATTTTCTCATAAGAATTAAAGTTGACTTGTTTGCAAGACTAAAGTTAAAACACAAATAAAAGCTGTCTTATTTAATAAATAATTTTAATAATAATAAAAAAGCTGGATTAGAAATCTTGCAGTATATTGCTCCATTTGCCCAGCAGGTGTTGTTTTCTCAATCAAAGTGCTGCCTCCTCGTCTAAGGCCTTCCACACTTTCTTGTTCCTTCCTCTCTGGAGCATGTCCCCCTGCAGGCAGCGCTGGTGCAGGTGCCTCAGGTAGCTCTTGATGGAGGCAGAGGTTTCCTTCTGCCGGCCAATCCCCTCGTCATTGAGGGGGGAGCAGTCAGCCAGGCAGCAGGTCCTTGGCCAAGCTGAGCGTGTCCAGGCCTTCTCCTGGGAGACACAGGGCAGGGAGCATGGTGAAAGGGGCAGAGGGTGCTCAGGGGGCTGAACCCCCTTGGGCTCTCCTGGGGAAGCTGGGGCCTGCCTGGGCTGCCCCAGGCCACAGGTTGTGTGGAGAAGACCTTGGGCAGTTTGTGTCTTATTCTTGTGGCTCAGCCTGTCCTTGTTCCCTCCTGGGAGGAAGGGTGCTGATCCCCACCTCTGCCTCTGGGCTTGGGCTTGGGCTGGGGAAGAGGCAGAGGAGCCTTGGGGCCTGCCCAGGCTTTCCTCTCCACAGGGGCTGGCAGTCCTCACCCTACATGATTGTAGCTCCGACCCCCTGGCACCATCCCACTTGCCTGGTCCCCATCCCTCACCTCTCTGCGCTGCCTCTCGGCTTTTCTCCGGAGGCTGCATCCAAGGCAAAGCACGGCGAGCAGCAGGGACAGGGCTACGAAGGTGCAGCAGCGCACCTGCACGGACCACAGGCTGGCACTGCCCGTGCCGGCGTCCGGCTGCCGCACGTCCTGGGCTGGCACAGGCAGCCGGGCCGTGTTCCTGGTGGGACGGCTGTGAGCTCTGAGGGTGCTGGGGAGCAGCGAGGCCACGCAGAGCCCCAGGAGCAGGGAGAGCCCCGGGCGGAGCATGGCGCAGCTGCCTGAGGAGCTGCAATCTCTCGCCCTCAGCCCGAGCTGAGCCGAGCAGTGCCCGCGGGGTCTGTGCAAGGTGGTGGCATCAGCTGTGATGTCACAGGGCTGTTGCCTGGCAGCCAGAGGCTGGGAATGGCAAGGTAAGTCCAGGCCAGAGGGTCTGAGCGTGTGGCTGTCTCAGCCCGCTGCTCTGTCTTTCCATTGTAGGACTGGGTCTCAGGAGCCTGGGAATGTGCTCCCTGGTGCTCAGCAAGGAACTGCTGACACGTCTGAGTTGGTATTCTTGAGTTGATGAAAATGGAGGATAAGACTAGAGGGACAAATTTGTTTGAACTGCTTCTACCTTCTCACTAAATATTGTGGACTCTTTGCCAACAACGAACTTCACTTGTTCTGAAGATTTGAATTGATTCACACTTTGTTACCGTAGCAAATGAGCTCTATTTCTAACCAATAGAGGAACTCAAGCTTCTTGAGACTTATATTGGAAAGAATGTTAAAAAAGTAATAGTGAAAGTGAATTTAATAATCTTCCCTCCTCAGTTCATTACTGGTGATGTGCATGTCTAACTTGGTGAAGCTTTGGGCAGCATGTTTGTGCAAGGGTTTGAGGTAACTGAACTGCTCTATAAACTGACTTGGATGTAAATGAAGTAATTTGGTGATGCAAAATCTCAGGAGTTTACAGGAATAAGGGAACTATGGTAAAATTATTTAGTTATAAATCTGTTGCAAGCTAGTGTATGTTGTCTTCACCACCTGCCTCCTCCTAGCTGAGCAATTTAAGGTGACAAGGCTCCAGGTTTAAAATTTGCGTGGAGTTTTTTTCAGCCTTATTGTCTGGCTGCATGTCTTGAGAAGTGATTCTGAATTTTGGGGCTGTTGGCAAATGGTGTGCTTGTGTATTTTTGTACTCATTTGGTATAATTCTGGTTTGGAGAAATTATTTCTCTAGTTAGGAGGGTTATCTTAATTAATTCCTCAGTTTGTTTTTGCAATTTGCACCCTTGTGATTACCAAATGAAATTACTTGATGGATCTCACTTCAAAAAACATGTATGTTTTACAGTTTTGTAATCAAATGGTATGTGGAGATTCAGTGCTTCTTACTAGCTTGTATTTGGAAACAAGCTTCAAGCAAGCAGTGTGATGTTAGGGCAGTGCTGGTGTCTCTGTGGGTTACCGGTGCCCTCTCGAGGTGAAACTGAAAGATGCTGCAGTCTGACAGCAGTAGTGTCACTGGATTGCTGCCTGTAAATAATGACCTTGGACCCACACTTGTAACGTGATTTTTCTGCTTTCTTCGTTTGTAGGTGAAAACACTAAAGAAGATCTGCAAGGGAAGAAAAGTCTGAGTGAGAAAGTTTCTCTCTATAGAGGTGACATTACGCTGCTTGAGGTTGATGCCATCGTTAATGCTGGTAGGTTGTTAAATATTTTATGTAGCTATGTCTTGAAAATCCTTTATAGCTCCACAGTACAAGTGTGAACTCTGAAAAGTTCCCTAAAACTGGTGTGTCCTGTGGAAATCTGTTGGAAAGTACAGCTTTTTCCCCAGTTCCTTCATATTGCATCTGTTCATCCTGTGTGCATTTATTGTGGCAGGGATTATTGTGAAACTTTTTAGCACGGTCGCCATGAAAAAATCAATGATCTTGTGTCCGTCTTTTGACTTTACTTGGTTAGCTGAGTCTTTACACTTTGTGTTGTAGAAGGCTCAATTTTGATACTAAGCTAATGCAGTACATTCCAGTCTGCTTTTATAAATCAAGCCACTTGTGGGCTAAGTAATGTGAAAACCTTAACAGTGAGGTGATAGGAAAACAGAATTTGTTTTATGTGGTTTTCATATTTGCTTTCTTGTTGAGAGGTTGTATTTTCCAAATTTTTGGCCATGATCTACCGAGTTTTAAGTGTTTTAGTACCTCTTCTTGCTCAGTGATTGTGTCTCCATGTATGCAGCCAAGGTGAAGAACTGTGTGTAGCATCTTGTGACAAAAAGAGGGAAATGCCTGTGCAGTTAACTCATTTGTGTATTAGGTTAAAATAAGCTAGTTCAGTTTTTTGGCAAAAAATGATGGGAAGATTTACCTCTACACAAATGCCCCCAGTCAAATCCTGCCTGCACTCTCCACTCTTTGCAAAGAGTGTGTGGTTTCTGTGTCCTGAGGCTAGAAATTTTTCCCCCCTAGTATTTGAGTGGCATTGATTAATTTTCAAGAAGTAATTTTGGTGGTATTCATTTCTTGGAAGGAAACATACTGCAGTGTCTTCTATGTGATGGAATGAAGTTCAGAGGTTCCCAGGGTTGTAATGGCCAAAATGGACGTGTTTGCTTATCAGAGGAAAATGCTGTGTGGAGCTACTGGTTCATGTCTGTAAAGAGCACAGGAATGTTTGCTCACACAGTGCAGAGGGTAGTGAACAGACTCTCTCGGACTGTTTGATTGTATGACATCCTGCTTTAACAGTGGACATCTGCTAATGGGTTTTGTGACGTATAGGTGGAATCCTTAGCCATTTCAAAATACATTTTTGCATTCCAAGTACTGAGGCTGGTATTACCATGCAAAACAATTTAATTAATCTTCCACTTTACTGATGCACAAAAGCCTTCTTAAATAACAAACAATACAATAGCATCCATGTAACATGATCCTTTCCTCACTGTGTTGACAAGGCCTCTGAAGCTTTAATATTTCATTTCTATTTCTCATTCTTTTTTTAAGATGATTTTTCCAGTAGTGCTTTTGCCGACTTCCTTACTTTATTGCTTTCCAGTAAGTCAATATTAGCATACTTCTCTCCATTTATATTTTGCTTCTCCTTGTGCATAGGCCTCCCTTGAATTACAGGCTGGAACTAGTTACGGATTAGCTTTAGAACAGAAATACTTAACTTTTCTTGATTTAAATCCCCCGTTAATTCTCCTGAAAGGTCCAAAAAAACCTATATCCTAGACTGCAAATGATATTATCTGCCTATAAACCTATTGTATGTCTGCCATCCTGGTGAGAAATGCATCTCTCTGTGGAGAGGAAAAAAAAGAATCAAATCAACACGTATTAATATGCAATTTTGAGAAAAGATTTAAAGACCACTCAAAACAGACTGAGGTTGAAAGACCTTAAGAGGGATATAACACTCTGAATGAATATAGAAAGCTTTTGGCAAAAAAGAAGTTATTTCTATTGTTGTCTTCTGTAAATTGAATTTGGGCTTAATGGGAGATTCAGATTAGATGTTGGCAAAGCTATTTACTGAAAGGAACAGTGATACTTTGGTGTATCAGACTGACACAAAATAGCAGCCCTAGGGCCAGGGCATTGTTACAGGTGGATTTTTAAGATTCTTGTAACTCTTTTGTAGCCTTCTATAGTTCCTAAAGGGCATAATATATTAACTATTATGAGATATTAATAATTGTAGATTAAAGTACTAACCTACAGTTTCTTTGGAAAAACTATATGCTCTCTATATGTCAGTGTAGTAATTAAGTCTAAGCGTTTGATTTGCTCATGGTTTCAGTGGTACTTTTTTCTGTTAACCTTTCAAACTGTGGAGGATAGCTGGAAAGCTACATGAGGAAGGTGTTTTAGTTCAAGACCCATATTTTTTTTGCAAAACATCTGCTGTGCTGAGATTCTTTTTAAATCAAACAGTTTCAGTGAAATTGTAGTGTCTCTTAGATGGTATCTAAACCCATGTTTCTGCACCATATGATGCTATTGGCAAGAACTTCATTGTTTTTCTGTCTTCAACTGAAGTTATCCAAGCCTCAAAGCCGTAAAACAGTAAGTAGCCACAGTACCAGCTTCTGTGTATAAGTTGAATAAAATGCAGCCTCTTGAATATGGAATAGAAGGTAGGTTTTTTGGAGGTAAATCTGTGCAAGCTTTTTTATACTTAATGACTCTTGACTACCCCAAATGTTAATGATTGACTTCCTCCTGTCTGTTGTAAGCCCTGGGTTAGGAAGGAAGGAAGAGACCCTCTGGAGGCTTTCTCTCTGAATTTAGAAATTTCATTAACTGTCTCCTGTAATAAATAGTTTAAAATATAGCAAGTCATATCCAAATTAAAGGCACAGGAAGATACTTACAGGTTGAATGTTTACATTGACTTATGCAAAGAACTAAATGTGCTTGAAGTAAAGGGAATGGTCTGGCAAATTCTGGGGCTGTGGAAGGGTTCCAGGTGGTTCAAATTGTCTGCAGATTTGGATGCAAACATATTGGCAAAAAGAAAGTGTATTCTTGAATATGTAAGGAGGAAATGAGACATGAATTAATATAAGTAGTGATCTTATGTAGCTAAACATCAGGATGTCATTGAGGAACACTGCTGCAAAAGGATCCCTTTTTCTCCTAGAGTTTTAGCAGGCAAACTGAATGTTGCTTACTTTCCAAAAATGTTTTTACATATAGTTTGTGTCATTGCTCATTGTGAAAAGAACCACATCAAAACAGCTTCTTTAAAACCATTCAAGACTAGAGTGAGGATCTGAGATGCATTGTGAGAGAGAAAGGAGCTGAAAAAAGGAGCTGATGTGCAATTTTGCTAAAATAGATGTCAGTTATCTACCCCTGTAAATGTCTTTTCCTTCCAGAATGGTTTCCTGAAACTTCCTTAGTACTGATTGCATTGCAGACTGGTATTAGTTTAACTTGATGTTTTGCTTAAGGTGTCCTGTTATGACATTTCCTTCACACATTTTTTTTTTAAGGATTCAGGTAAGACTTGTATGAAAATCTTATTTTTACTCCTATATACTCCTCTGCTCTTTGTTATTACACTCTAAGAATATAAACAGGCTCTCCTTGAGGCATGTACTTACTGCATTAATCTGTGCTGACTGGCCTTTTTAACAAATTAAATGTTCCTGGATCTCACTTCATCCTGATGCCAAAAGTGCTTCAAGCACTTGGAAGCCAGATAACTACAATTAGCCAACATCTGAATAAGTCATCAGAATGGAGCTCGGAGGGGTGTGGTGTGTCTGTGTCTAGGGGAGGGGAGAGAGAGATTGTTTAGTCCTTCTGGCAATCCTAAATACAGAAATAAGCAGTAAAAGCCTGAGTAAGGTTTGAAAAATAATTTTTTTCAATATTTATAGTATCAACTAAGCAGTAAAGACTACATTTCCTCTGCATTTTTAATAAGGAAAACTGCGTCGCTGTTTATGTCATATGCAGTAACTATCTGAAGTAGGTACAGGAGTGGTATTTTGGGTGTGGGTGTTTCGGGGATATCTCTGTGTACCTCATACACCTTAAGCAGCAGTTCATCACTACTGACCCCAGGTATTCATTCACTTCCTACCCGTTAATAAATCTTACTGTTCAGTTATAAGATAAGCAGGCATGTACTAATATGCTTGTGAGGGAGTTTTTACTAGGAGGAAGATCAAGGGGAAACCATTATGTCAGGGGAAAAAAAGGATTCTCCTTATTTTTATCTGATAGGGAGGAGGAGGATGACAACTTGCAGAACACTAGAATAGGTGATATTTCTTTTTATCTTTGAAAAATATTCTTGGTATCAGCACAAAAGTATGGTACTGGAAACAGAAACTTTTAATCTTCAGGAAAAGGAATATGTTCAATTCTATTCAATTAGGTATTTCTGGTAATAGGTCTGTACTACTGCATCTCAGTTTGCAATTAGAGAGTTGCTACAGTTGTACCAACTAGATGTCTCCCTTTAAACTGTATTTGAGTGCTGCAATAATTTCTAGTACTCACAAATTTGGGGAAGAAACCCTCAAATTTTAAAGAGAATATCTTTTCCATATGAGAAAACAAATGTGAATTAAAATCTTCCTCTGATAAAGAGAGAAAAGAGTTGGTGACTAACATAAGCAAACAACTCTTTATGTCCCTTTTCTACTAACCCCTGATGCTGGAATTAAGTTACTGAGCCTCACATTGCTCAAGAAGAGGTTTCCTCTACAGGAAACCATCTACCCAGTGAGTTGCCTCAGCTGGGAATGCTGGTTTAGCAGGCACAGGTTCCTCAGCTTCCTTGGCACAGTGTGCAGGGCCAGCTGAGGGAAGGTGCATGGAGGGGGTGGTCTCCAGGTTGCTTTAAGAGGCAGAGGTGTGTTCAGGGAGTGACTGACAGTTGAGTTTGAAACAAATTTGTAGAGTTTGGTATGCTTGTCCTGCTGTACCTCCCTGTCCTGGTACTGAATGTGTGTGGAACTGAAAATTACTCAGTTCTAAATACTTTGTGTTTACTTTACTTGTTGCAGGACTGGTTTTCACTGGAGCCTCTGCATGACTCAATTTATAGGATGAAATAGACATTTTCATATTGAATCTCACCTTTCCTAGTGAAATACACCTTTCTTCCTTCTGACTTCACAACTGTGTTTCAGTATTTTTGTGTCACAGCAATATCTTTATCCAGCTTTTTTATCTGGAGATAGCAACATATTTTCTTCCAGATTCATCATTTCTTGGCCTTGACCTTGAATATGATTGTTTACCTGAATGTGGTGTCCCTTTTTCTTCTCAAGTTCAAAATTACACATCAAGGTGGAAGAGCTCTGTATTGATACTGGGAACTGAATATATTATCAGTGAATTATGCTTATACAAGTGTGTAAGTATAGATAGGGACTGAACTCTGCCTTCCCACACAAACAGCTTGTTAATGCGCAATCAGTCACCGCAGTTGCCTTGAACTTGGTGCTTAATGAACAGGTGGGGAAAAGGATGGATTCTAATCTGGAACAGATCTGACATCAGGCAATTTCACTGATTGCTAATCCATTTCATTTGGCAACTTAATTTATCACACAGAATTTTCATCTTGTAACTTCTGAAGTAGAAATTACTTCAGAAGTGGCCTGTCTGAATATTGTGAAGGCATTTGAGTCAGTCACTGAGCATGATCTGGTATTGTGTATATGTTTATTCTCCCCCTTTTTATTTTATAGGGACCAGTAATTCTTACTCCGGAGCTCATTTGAAATTATTCTTAAATAATTAGCTATGAAAATAAATCCCTTAACTCAAATGTTCCTGCTATTGAATATGGAAGCAACAAAATGTAAAATCTGCCCTTAAGTTGCTCATAGCATTTTGATATGGGATTTTTTGCATTTATTAGTACTGATTTTTGTGGGGTTTCTTTTTTTTTTTTTTCCGTTGAGCTAGACATAAATGGTTGATTATACTGGGAGCTTCTTAGTGAGTTTGCTGTCCTTTGGAATGTTTTGTAAACATACTTTACATGTTTTATCTCCAGTGTACAGGTAGGGAAATGGAAAACTTGTATTGAAATCTCTTGTATGGAGTCATCTGGCATCTGCTTATGTAACTTAGTGTTGTAATTTCCTCTAGGAATAGAACCAGTATTCCTAACAAACTGTTGTTAATTTGGTTTTCATCTTTACTGTGAGCAGACTGTGGTGTTAATCAAAGGTTTGTCAAGTTAATTTACAGTTGGTACAATTACACTGGTGTGTAAAACCCCAGACTAATTTATACATAGTCCTCACTTATTCATCAGGAAAGTCAATGTTAATAGTTGAGGGAATCGGTCATTCTCAATTGTGACATCTGTGAGTGAGCTTTTTACTGCTTAGCGTAGAAAATGCTTTAAGCCTGGCTGTTGAGCAGTAGATGTGGTTAAACTTGCCCTCTGCTTTTGGTCTCATTTCATTTCAATGCTTTTCTTCCCTGTAGTGTAATACTCATTTGGATGAAAAGTCTGTGTATAGTGAGAGTGATCAAGAGAATGAAATGGAAGGCGAGTACTGCTGGACGTGTGGTTTAATTTAAGTGGAGAGCTGTAGCTGCTGCCTCAGTCAAACACCATTTGCTGTAACCGTGTGGCCAAGGCTTACGACTGAGGAGGCTCACTCAGAATTGCATTGCAGAAAGGGTGGTTGCAAGACACTTTGAAAATATCTCAGGTATAATTAGTATAACTCAAAACTTAGGCATTAAAAAAAGAAAGGTTTGGCAGTGCTGCAGATGCCTGTCGGGGGTGAACTTTGTTTCTTGTTCTGGGGTGCTTTGGGAAGGGGAAATGAATTGTGGTGAAATGTTTTCATTCCAGTATTCCCCCAGTGTGCTCACAGCCATCTCATGTAGCTAATGGAGATGGCTTCTGGGGGGAAATGTGCCTCAGACACCTGGATGTTATCCTGCGCATTGTGTGTGGTGCCAGCGAGCCAAGAGTCCTGGGTGGTGGAATGGAGGCCTAAACCTCGCATGCCTCAAGGAGAGCTTTGCCACTCAACCTGCCATAGGGCCAGGCACTGGAAACAGATAGGCACTTCATGTTAATGATAATCAAGTGGTGATTTAAAGCAGTGGGATGTGAGTGTTCAGTGACTTACTGAGAACCCATAAAAAAACCAGTAGAGAAGGAAATGTACTTTCCACTGGAACAATGCACTCAAAAAGGCTCCTTAAGCTAACAGACTGTGGGCCGAAGCACCAGACACAGATATCGAGGTTCAGAGCTATGCTTTTCGACTTCCCATGTTCTTCTGTGCTCTCATAGAAGTCTGCGGAAAGAGATGAATATGCATGACCCTTAAACATCTGGTAACTTAATTATCTGAAATGGTTTGCCCAGACAAGCTGTGGATGCCCCATTCCTGGAAATGTTCAAGGGCAGGTTGGAGGGAAGTTGAGCAACCTGGATTAGTGAAAGGTGTCCCTGCCCATGGCGAGGAGGGGTTGAACTAGGTGATCTTTGATGGTTCCTTCCAAAACAGGCCATTTTGTGTTTCTAGGAAATACCGTGACACAAAGTTAATGGCCAACTCTCTCCTCTGGCAGGATGCAGCATACTCTGTTTGTCTTCTGAAAATCTAATATAAAATGGGCAAGGTAAATGTTTTAGTAGCCTAATCTAACCTCATGGTCTATGATAGCTGGATTTATTTGCATTGATGCTTTCAGGACGGTGTCTGTTTTACCTAGACCATTGTATTCTCCTTGTTTCTTTGTGCACCAGTTGTTGAACTCATAAATTATCTCTGAGCCCAATGTGATTATTGATCCTTCATACCATGGTAACCCTGGACCTTTTTTGTGTGTGCTCTTTCTAGAGAAAACTAGCAGTATACAAGCAAAACACCTGCAAAGTTGGATTTCTTCAAAAGTCTCTGATATCCCTCAGCTGGGAAGCGTGAGGTGGTGTGGGATGCCGTGAATCCTTTCTGACAGTAGGTGGCAATAGTGCCCCTGTTATCGTGAAACCACTTTTTGGCTTGCATACCTTAATTTTCCTGGACATAAAATCGGTAATGACTTAAGCAGAGGAAACAAAATGCATGTATTCGAGGCGTGCTTGTTGGATAGGCCATCGATACAGCTCGTGCTTATTAAATGCCGACTCCATTTCATTATATGTGTTCAGTGTGTGTTTGAAATAGAACAGGAGACAGGCGTGGTTTGGAAGAACTGTAAGCATCTGTTTTACTTCACAGAGAAAAATATTTTGGAGGGACCTTGCTATCAGCCTGTCTTATTATACATATGACAGTGCAGCTGTCATCTTGAGTGCGCTGATGGAGCAGAGTGGTGTAAGAAACTACTCAAGGTCGTCTTGAACAATTATGCTTCGTTTCATAATATTAAATCCACTTTTAATCAGGACTTGTGGGGGATTATCTAAAGGATTGTGGGTTTTTTAAGCCGATAGCTGCAAAAGTGTGTTCTCAGTCAAGATAGGCATGCAATGTTGTGGTTTTTATCAAGCTTTTGCATTTTAAAAAACCCAAACCAGTCAAGTAATTTCCAAATGTTAGGACACAAAAGAGAAGACTTCTTTGAGGCCTCTTCTCTCTACTTACAAAATATTGGCAGCGAGAGGTCAGCTAGTACGCTGAAATTATCCCTGTGGTTTTAATACTGCCCCCCACACTCCTCCCTCCAGATGTATGTTTGCTCTTTCCTCCCTTACTATTTCTAACCATGAACACATTTGGTTGTTCTGGGTTTGCACAGATAATGTCTCAACACTGTCTCCATCACTGTAAGTAGTACAGTAAGGTCAGCATGCGAATTAGCATTTCTATGTATAACGTAATCTCGTTAAATATATGTAGTTAAGTACTGAATAGGGGAAGGTCTACTTTGATTGGAACAAGTAAGGTTTAGGTTTATCTTATTTAATTTGCTAGATGCAGAAAATGGGGTAAAAAAGCAGTAGACAGAGTTGATGTCCAAAACTGCTGTTGTGCAGCTGGCTGACCCTGTCTATCTCCACTGCCTTCTCAGGCAGGAGGAGTTGCTTTTGCTTAATTCTCTTAGCTGCTGAGTAGAAGACCAGTGCTGAGTCTTCCACCCTTTGCTAGGATTTTGGGTTTGCCTAGTGCTTTGCCATTTACTGCAGATCTTGGAAATGTTAGTCCCTTGAAATACAGTTTCTATTACTTGTTAAATAAATAATTATGGACCGTGAAATTCAGTTTAGGTTTTGTTTTGACCTACACCCATTAGCAACTGACTTTTCTGAGAAAAGAAAAACATTTCTGTTTGGAAAACCACAAGTTGCTTTCTTTAGGAATTCAGAATGCCACTCACTTAGAAATTGGTATTAAGGGTACAGCTTGGCTTTAAAAATCTGGCCTCCAAACTCCTTTGTGTGACCTGCTGTCACAGTTATAAAAATTAGTAATGGCAGCTAAATATACATCAAAGATTGGTGGAAGCTTGTGAAAGCAGTATTTGCTTGTTAACCCAAGCACAAAGGCAAGTGCGTTTGCATCGGGTGCAAGGAGTAGTCACTTGCATGTTAATATACTGTTGTTCAGAGTTGTTTGGGAATTGTTTTAATTACAGTGTTGAAGGTGCTGCAAGGCTCTGTGCTTTCCTCACAGCAGTGGGGTGGTGAGCTACTGCTGCTCCCAGACTTCCTCCCTTCACTCTGAGGTGACAGGAACATTCAAGGTTCATTTTAGTATCTGCTGCCTGGATTGTCACTTGCACAATGTGTTTGAATGGCCAAGACGGGACATGGGTGGTCCTGTTCCTTCTGCCCTTGGGGTACCCTGTCCCTAACACGGTCCCCCTGGCTGCAGAGGAGCTCTTTGGAGCTCTGCAGCTTCTCGCCTGAGCTGTGCCCAAGGGCCGGCAGTCTCACGAAGAAAAGATGACTTGGCTCTTGGAAGAGCGATGCTGTAATGGTCCTGGTTCTCAGATGGTTTCACCAGTGAAGCCTTGAAGCCTGGGGCTTTCATTGTCTATTGTGTCTGAGTAGTTGAAATTTGCAGGAAAAACACTGATTTGGAGAACTTTTTAGGATTATTGCTCCTTCTCTCTTTTATCACTAGTATGTCTGTGTTGCATTAAATTTAATCTGGTGTGCAACATGATTCACTTAAATATGTCTCTGTAGCACCTTCATTTTATGCTTGAAAGCTGGTTTCTGTCAAGTAATAAGTAGAAATAGTTAATATCTGGCATGCCTAGTTGTGGGCTGCCTCAAAAAGATGGTTCTGTCAGCTATATTTGATTTGTATTTAGAATGTTTTGCATTGCAAATCCATGTTGGAAATGCTTTTTAAATTTAAAGTGTGAACCATATTGCTTTTTCAAGGGAACTGTACTCTTGTGTCATGTGAAATAACTTTTTATGTAAGAAAGAGGTGGTGTTGCTTTCAACTCTGTCAAACCAGGTTATAGAGGACTGTAAGTCTTCCTTGTGACTTGATATGCCAGATAATAGTAACTGGCAACCCATTCCCTTTACATTTCTAAGAATCTGTGGTGTACAGGCTTTCAGAGGAACTCTCTTTTCTCATTCTGCCAGTTTTAGTCCACTTTGAAGGGATTATGTTGAGCAGTGTGGTCCGGGTCACTTGACTTGTTCTGAATTTCTACAAATCTGAGTCATGATGTTACTCTTTCTGAAATTAAAATCAAATTTTAGAATGATTTTCAGAATAGTCAGTCAGTGAAGAACGGTACATTTTACCTACAGAGTTCACCTAACCAGGGAAGCTGCCAGAGAGAAAAAGGTGAGAGAATTTATTGATGGCAACTTATTTCTCAGGTTTTGAAACAATTTTCATTTTAGGTTGTCCATGACCCTAAAAAATAAAACAACTAAATCAACCTTTGGGGAAGGGTAGACTAGGGCAAGTAATTAATTCTTGGATTTCTTCGATTCCTTGGATGAAGGCATCTCTGAGTACTGGAGGCCAGACAATTTTTGCGATGTCACGGTGCAGTTTTGCCAACCAGCAGTTCTAGCCTTGGCCATGGTTCAACTAATTATAGTTCCCCCCACCACTATATAACAAACACAGCATTTCAGGGAGCTGAGTGATTAGTATTAGGGCTGTTTCACCACAAAGAGTGATTTCTCTATCTTACCCCTCCCTTCTGATATAAAAGAACCTGCTTAGGAGGCCCAAACTTGGAGTTTTGGCAGGGCTTATAGCCCAAAGGCTCTTTAGGTCAGGAGTTTACAGCTTCAGAGGCTGCAACTCTAGTTCAGACTAGTCCCCACCACCAGTGATAGACAAGGTTAAAACAGGAGCTGTTTCTTAATTTGAAGTGAATCCTGTGACAGGCCAAAGGGATGTTTTCTCTGTATGATCTCTATAGCTCCTACCAAAGGCTCAGCAAAAGGTTTTGGTCTCCTACTTCTTTCTTAGTGCCCATGTCCCAGGGGCTGAGTTACATGTGGCTTCTTCTCTTCTGTTATGCTGGCATCATCAGACTGAAACAAGGATTTGAGTCAGAAAGTACAGCTTGGCAATATCTCTGCTGCCTTCCTCTCCTGTCTTGTCCTCTAGTGCTAGTACCCAGCAGAGCATCTTGTCTTGACTGCAGCCTCCCTTTCTGCCCTTTCTACCCTTTCTACCCTTTCTACCCTTATCCTTGGGGAGAAGGATGAGAGGGGAAGCAAGCACAGTGTTGCCTCTCTACTTAGAAAGGCCCCTGTGAGCTGTAACTGGATGTAGCCTTGTGACTACAAATTGGTGTCTCAAATCACAACCTCCTGCCTGTGCTTTCAGCAGCCAGGGAAGCTTTGCTCATGTATTTAAAATTTTTTATTTGGGCCACTGCTAATCATTCAGGAAAGCCAGGTTTTGTTCTTCTTGGCGGCCTCTTTTAGAGAGCCAAGGCTGTTCTGCTTTGCCTGAGGGTGAGAGTGAGATGGATGGCACTTTGGTGTCTCTGCTATAGACACCGTGCCTCAGGAGTCTCCCTGGAGCGCTGCTGGAGTCACTTCATATTTCATAATTCCTTGCTGACAATTAAGTCAATTTGCTGGTGCAGGCATGATGGAGCTAAGCTAGGACACGTTTCTTTTTTAGCCAAGATACGGAGTGAAAAGCTCACTCTTTTGCTTTGATAAAATTGAAGACTGAAGTATATCGTTACCTCTCCCTGGCTTGGAACATGAATCCAATTTATCAATAGCATTGTCATCCTGTCTGGACTTCTTGCTCATGATTTAATTTATTTATTTATTTATTTATTTTTTTTTTTTTTTTTTTTTTTTTTTATTAAGGGAAAGGCTAAAGGAGGGGCNNNTTAATGAGAGGAAGGCTCAAGGCAGGTGTGCCTTGATATTTGGTGCTGAAGGTGTTAAAGCATCACTCCTCAGTAAGAAAAGATGCAGCTGTGAGCTGGGGCCTCTGGAACTCCATTGGGCTTGGACTTGTTTGTGGCAGTGAGGGAAGAGCATAGTGTCATGATCCAGGTCTTTAGGAAAAGGGCACAGGCACTTTGGATCTGTGCAAACTGAGTATTCTCTCTCTTCCCCAATGTGATCTCCTGAATCAAGGGATTTTTCTTTAAATTCCCTGGCCAAATGCAATATTCGTCCTGCTAGAAATGTTGCTTTGATTTTTAAAATATTTTAAGAAATTGTTTTTACTTCTGTTAAATATCATTATCTTACATAGTCTTGCTAAATATATAATTTAGCAATTATAGTTGTTCTACCTTGGGTCTAATTTTTCTCCAGTCCTGGCATGAACACAGTGCTGCAAATGTGGACTTAGTCTGGTGAGATGAAGAATGATTTAATGTCAGAAGTGGAATTTTGAGTGTTTTCTGGTTTTGGTGAAATCAGTTAATGGATTGGCTTAACTTTTTTGCTTGGGGTTGTTATGCTGTTTGGACATGGGCTCTGTCCTAGATGATGTTTATATACTTAAAGCATAGTATTTAATTTTCAGTATTTGTACTGCAGCATATAGTGTGTGTATATATTTGCACTCTTTGTATTTTGCTTTAAAAAAAAAAAAAAAGCTGCAGTTTTAAGTGTTTCTTCCAGGCCAGCTAAGGAAATAGTCTGAACCATCAGTAGTCTGTGTGGCATTGTGCAAATACAGAAGATAAATCCTATATAATTAGTGAGAGTGAAGAGTTTTAAATTATGATCTGGAATTTTGATCCCTTGTCAGTGCATATAATGAATCTATGAATTAGATGAGAAAGAAAATGTGCATTTGAACTGGAAATAAAATCAGTTGCTGAACAGCCCCAGGCTTTTAACTCAGCATTGGTACAAAGTGGTCCAGGTAACCGAGAAGGCTGGTTCTTAGCAATATTGAGGTAAATGTATTAATACAACTTCTGTGGTGCACAGGTGAAAGGACTGTTTTTATATTCCAGAAGTTTCTTTCAATCATCTTTTAAATGCTTTTTTCTTCTTCTGTACATTGTCATAATTGAACTGCCAGTCGTGTAACATGCATGCTTGTGTGAAGATAGCTGATGGGAGAAGGGAATGGCAAGAAAGCTGTTTGAAGAGATTGTTTATGGGTTGTTATTACTGTTCTTTTACACCAGTGCAACTGGTGGCTCACGTTTTTCTTTTTAACACCTTGCTGAGAGAAGGTGTTAAATGCTATTTGTTAATGGATGTAGGATTTCTATTCTCAACTTCTATCAACTATTTCATCTTAAGGATGGGAAATCCACATCTGGTACTTCCAAAGCATCTTTCTTCCTCCTTTGTCCAAAATGTTTCCTTTCCCAAGTGCACGGATGACTCTTTTTGGTACCAACACATTATGCTTCTGAAGCTTAATACCTACATCACATATAATAGCTTGCAAGTTCAATGAAAATGCTGATTTTAAACAAGGCACTTGTGTCACTCAAAAGATGTGAGTTTAAGCGTTGAACCTGGAAAAAGCTGCACAAGTTCTTAAATTTAGTGCAGGCGCAGTCATGCTAACTTGGGAAGAATTGTTCATACATAATTTAAGGACATATAAAAGTCTTGAAAAATGATGTGTTAACGGACTATTTCTCATTGAAGTTCCCCCCACCAGTATTTAATAAAAAGGCACTAAGTTTTGTTCTCTTTAAAAGCTGCTCTCTAATCATGTAGTTCATTATTTCAGCTTCAAAGTGTAGTCTGTACAGAGAGGCAATGAGGTGTCTCCACATCTAGAAATTAAGCAATAATCATGTAGTTTAGTGTTTCAACAGGCTTTGTTCATTAGTAGGTACAATGATCCATTGTAAGTACTAGCTGTAGTCATGATGTTCTTAACAGTCTGAAACTTAAACTCTCCAGAATTAATTTTTTTTAAATATATATTCTTGACTGAAGTGATGCTACCATGGGTACCAGATGTGTCTTGTGTGATGGTAATTGTTCTGCAAAGTCATTATGAGAAGAATGTCAGACACTGTGTGTTGGTGTAGTGTGTGTGCATATGTATGTGGCTTTGGATTAACCAATAATTCACTCTTGCACTAAGAACAAGAACAACAACTGTAGACGTGGCAGAATGATTAGAAAAGCTTCTTTAAGCACTTTTGAACAAATTGAAACAAGAGAAGGAAAAACAAAGGCACACTGGGAAGCACATAGAAACACTGGGAAAAACAGAGAAGGGGAGAATTAAAACTGAAGTGCCACAAATGAGTGGGGGAAGGAAGTTGGCACTGAAATGCAGGAGGGCACATGGGGAAAAATTTAGTGGTTTGATGGGTTTGAAATTATTGAGGCTTATTTTGTCACTGAGTCCATGGAGTCACTAAGACAACACTTCCAGATTGTGAAGATTGGTCAATAAAACCATAGGATGTGAAAAAAAGTATGCTTTTCATTTGAGAAGATGAAGGAATGATGGGCTAAATGTGTGAGTGGGAAAGGGCCACTTGACCAAGGTGTTGTGAGTTTGGGCTGTAGTTATATGGCAGTTTGGAAGCTTCTCACCAATTGAAATGAGTAATACTTTACCCTGAATGAGAGGAGTCTGTCTGTGCTTGAACACTTCCTCTAGGACCTGCCAAACCAGGGCTGCCCTGGGCAAGTGCATGAAAATGTGGAAGTTGGCTGTGCTGAATTTCTTTTATAATTTCTTTTGTAATTTCTTTCTGGATTTCTTTCACTTTTCCAACATTGGCGAAGCAATTTGCTTTGGGACTATATATAAATAATTTTTCTTGGTAGTGTTGTGCAAGGTAACTGTAAATTGCTTACAGAGGTAGGGAGGGAGAGAAGTCCATGTTTTTACTTATTTTTGATATTGCAAATGGACTGTTTGTTGCATTAGCTGAACCACCTGTTGAAAAGCTGCTGATTTTCTGTACATTTTACAGTGCAGACTGGATGTGTAGCCTAGAAACTGCAAGAATAAGCCATGCTGTGCAAAGATCCCTGGAATGTGGTGGTTTGTGGGGAGGAGTGTCCTGGTGCAGTCCGGCTGGAGCTGGGGTGCTGCTGTGGCATCTGCACGCAGGTCCCACACTGTTGTTTGCTGCACGTCGGTTCTCAGCCGGTAAGACAAAGTGCAAAGCCATAGCTCATCAGTGATTAATTATCAGTGTTTAAATCTACCTCAAAGAAATGGCAAACTGCGTAATAACCACAGTTGCCTTCACAGGGCAATAGGGGAAAAAGGTTGGTGGTCCCAGACCAACACTGCTCTATCCTTTGCCTCTTAGCAAGCATCAAATGTTTAATAAACGGAGGCAGAGTTCAAATCACTGCTCTTTAGCTTTTTTTGGGGGAGCTCAGCATTGAATTTATTTAGTTTTTACTGTGGAAACTTCGGGTCACTAGAGTGTGCTGCAGTCCCAGCCCTGGGCTGGTGTGAGCTTGCCCCAGTGCTTTCCCTGCCACTGGGCAACTGGGAATTTTTCATCACGTTGCTTTGCTGTTGCCTGGGCAACTTAAGTGAATTTCCCTGCTGTTTTCTTTGTGTTGCACCCTGCTTCCCTGGCAGTGAATGACCTGGTGGCTCGTTAGCTTGGTACCTGTGTGCCCCGGGAGAGCATCTTGTTGTTAAGCATTGTATTGTCCCTATGGCCGCCTTTATTTTGCTGACTGATGAGCCCATGAGAGGTTGCCACACTGATGGCTTATAAAGAGTTAGTATCAACAGCATTTAATTAAACCATTTATAGGTGCCGGGTAGTAATGTTTATGGAGCTCAGCTTTGGAGCTTTGTAGTGGTGAGTGTGGGGAAGAAAATGCAGAGCACCTGCACATGGCTGTGTATGGAAGAAAGCACATGGTGTATACCGAGTTTGGAAATGTGTTAGTTTTCTTTACCAAAAAGTTTGGTCTTTTTAGAATAAATGTGGTCTGTTTTCTATGTTCCTGCAAGTTACTCTTTGATAGAGAGGCACAAATTGAAAGTCGTAAATTTTTTTGACATTCAGTGCTTTTTTGCTTGCTCCGGAAAACTTTGTACAGTTGAATTCCTTTCATATTTTTGGTGAAGGCTGAGGCAGTCTGGATGTCTAGCTTGAGGACAAATCCAAAATTGTAGAAATGTAATTAAAAGGTTTTTTATTACTTCTGCTGTCCTGTCTTATTTTAATTAAGTTCATCCTCTGATGAAAATTGCGCTCTGAATTACAGTGGGAAATCCATAATGTCGTGTCTTCTTCTTGGATGAAGATCACAGTTGACAATTCTCCTCTGCAGGCACACTGTGAGTTTCTGCCATGAGAAGAGAAGCTCAGTCGTGCAGGGAGCGGTTTTCATAGGGACAGGGCTAAAGTTGTGAGGCTTCATAGAGAAGCGAAGGACAGTTGCCTTCCATCTGAAGTATGAGATTACCTGTGTTCCATGTAAATACGTATTTTTCAAGTTGTGATTTTCCAAAACCAAAGCCTGTTTAGAAAAAGCCCCATTATGTGTACATACCTATACATGTGCATTCTGCAGGGAGTCAAACAAATGGTGAACTTGTTACTTAAAACTCTGCTGGAAGGCTAATGCAAGGGCAGAGCCCACCCGAGCACCCCTGATACACAGCAGAGTTACCCACAGTTATGAGCATCAGGCTCCTGTCAAAGCCCCCTCTTTCATTTCCCTCACAACTCCATGTGCTGTTCTATGCTCCAGGATTCGTCTCATGACTTGTTCTGTGAAGCAGACAGGCCATCTTGTGCAATTCAACAAAGAACTCTGGGAAGCATGAGTGTGGATTAGGATAGTTAGGGAAAAATACTCTGCTGAAGGGCCCCCTTTCCTGTTCTCTCTGATAACTTTGACTTTATGCAAAAATAGGTTATCCAGCTATTTTCTCTGTTGAGCATGTGGGTGAGGTGGCCAGATCAGAGCAGCTGAATCTTTAAGTGCTGTTAGTGTTTTATAGCAACGTGATAACACTATTTAATCTGGAAATACTTACGGCTGCTAATATGTCTGGAATTTGTGCCAGATGGTCATTTTCTTGTCTAGAATGATACAAGCTAAACCTGAAAAAAACCAAACCCCAACCATACAAACAGGTCTAGCAGCTTCACTGTGAGTACACTGCACAGAGCTGTTGTGGCCGGTGTCTGTAATTGAATGTGATGAATATGGGTTTCACATAGCAAATTCTGAAAAATAAAAATTCTCTTTACAGGCCAGTGAGACATGGAGGCTTCTTGTTAATTTTTGTTTCACTAATAGGAGAAATATTTTTTTTTACTATTTTTGAGCTATATGTTAAGGCTGTAAATTTCTTTGGAAAGCTAGCAAATGGAACATGCCTATGAAGAGATTAAAGTAATTATACTGCAATGCTCCACTAGGAACAGAGAGCAGTCTGGGATAAAATTATTTGGAGAGACGCCAAAGCCAAGTTTGGTTCCGTTTTAAGCTAAAACTAATTAAAGTTGTCAGGTCTTACAGTGGTCAAAGGTTGCTTAGCTGCTACTTGAAATAAATGAATCTTTTCCTTAGTCAGTAACACTAACAGCTATGTGTTTGCAGCTGTCTCACAACAAAAAAAGCTCCAAGAACCTTCTAGTTCTTGTTTCCCTTTGTGCATTTCTATTTTAGCATGTCAAATAGTCTATCCTGGCCACAATATGGAGTTTTGAGTCTTTTTGTCTGTCTGCCTTCTCCTTTGTGATTTAATTTCACTTGTGAGGAGGAATTCTTATGGAAGAAACTTCCTCAGGAAGCTGCTTTAACTCCTTCTGATTCAGAAAAGCTGCTTTGTGTCTGTATATTCAGTATATTTAAAATAGCCGTACAAGACTCATGAGAACAAATATGGGTTCTTTAGAATCTGTAAAATCTGATAGAATATTAGGTTTCCTAAACTATTCCAGTACCCATAGGGAGCCTACTTTTTCAAGAGCATGTAGTGACAGGACAAGGTGGAATGGACTTAAACTGGAAGAGAGTAGGTTTAGATTAGGTATTAAGAGAAAGTTCTTTGCTCTGAGAGTGCCCAGAGAAGTAGTGGATGCTCCATCCCTGGAAGTGTTCAAGGTCAGACTGGATGGGGTTCTGAGCAGTGTGGTCTAGTGGAAGGTGTCCCTGCCCACAGCAAGGGGATGGAAATAAATGATCATTAAGGTCCTTTCAAATGCAAACCAGTCTATGATTCTATAAGTCTAAATTTTTCAAATGTCTTGTGCCAGATACAGTTGATCTCAAATTCTTTTGAATTGTTGATCATGAACATAGGCCTGTTTCAAATGAACACTGACATCAAAATATTCAAATAAAATCAAAATATTCTTATGGCATTTTGAAGAAAGGAGAGTTCATACTTCTGGTCAGTAGTAGGTGTTTGTGAGAATCTGTATAAGAAATAACACTATATATAACAAGGATACGTTATCCATATATTCCTAAAAATCAGAAGTTATTTAAAAGAATGGAGTTGGAGATTGTTGTTCTTTTTGTTTTTGTGATGTGGTCTTAGGTGTATTACTCAAGATTTGATCTTGGCATGTTAAAACTGAATTTCTGCAATCTTGCATTTTGCAGTTTGTAGGTGGAAAGTTTGCAAATGAGTTTTGATATTTTACATACTCAGTTCTGGCTGCCTGACACTAATTTGGAAACTGCTTCATTTACGCACCTGTGCATATGTGAAAGCACACATGTGTTAAAAAACACAGCCAAGCAGGCCGTTCCTTCATGCCTTTCTTATGGATGAGTTGTAAAACTTAGGCACTGTTTGCCTTTTTTTTTTTTTTTATCAGAGTAGGGCTCAGGAGTGGTGCTGGGCCAGATTGCTGGGTGGAAGTGGTAGTTTTGCCTGTCTAGAAATAAATTTCTTTGCATTGCTCGGTAGTCCAGCTGTTTCCCCTCCAGAAACAACAACAACAACAAAATGTTGATAAGTTTCAAAACTCATTTTAAGTTTTATTATTAAACTTAGTTAGATCAGTTTGTACATGTGGAGAAAAAAAGGTCTGAGAAGATGTAGTAAAAAGGCTGATGCCAGTTTTATATACTACTACTAATAAATAAACTTTTATCTTAAATTTCACCAAGCTCTACTGTAGATTTACCATGAAATTTATGTAAGACTTGACTGGCTAAATTCCTACTGGGATAATGAAAAATTTGGCCTTGCAAATCTTATTTTTATTTTTTTATTCCTCTTGTTTTATTTTACCGGAACAGCTTTGAAGTGGTACTTCTACATATATTACCATGTGTGTATTTATGTATTTTACTACTGATATCCTTTGTGTGTGAATATAATTAGGAGAATTGAGGAGATGAGCTTGAAAGTATGAGTTGGGATTCGATGTCTGTTGACTTTCTGTGGTTTTGGGTGTCTCAACCCTGATATTTCATTAAAGGTATTGAGCTAAGTTGACCTAGAGTATTAGTCTTAGGAAGTAAAAAAGCTTACTGGAGATTGCAGACTGCAAAGAGGCACTTTTATAGCAACTATGTTGCCAAGGTATTTTTCATATATGAAAATTGTAAGCATATGAGATCAAACTGGTTGTGTAAGACTTACTTTGAGTCTTTACGTCTGTAGCATCTATGTGTAATCTCAGCAGTCATGTTTAAGTGCAATTATGAAATAATACTGTTTCCTTTCCTGTGAATTGTTGGTGTTGTAGTCTTTACCCTTACAGCAAATTCTTGTGTCTGTAGCTGTTCACAACAAGCTGTCAAAAGCAACTACACAGAGGAGGCTTGTTTAACCCGATTGGAGTGGCAATCTAAAGCGACGCTAACGAACCCTGTGGGATTGGGATAACCCGTACTTAGAGCAGGTGCTCTCTAAGCTGGGGTTTAGCAATTTGCTGCCTCAAACTGTGAGGAAGGCAACCTGTCTGACCAGCATGTCAGTTTATGAAACTTAATGGAGATGACTTGAGTGATCAATGTGTAATGTTAAAACCTTAATGAACACTTTCTGTTAAAAAGGGAAAAATAAACTTAAGCTGAGCGCTTTTAGAAAATCAAGGAAGTGCAATTGCTGGGCTTCATTTTTGGGTAAAAGAATCTTAAAACTGTTTATTAACAACCAAAAAAAGGTACATAATAAGGATGTTAGACTGAATGATGTCTTTAAGTGTTACTCTCCTGAGAGCTTCTCAGCCATGGCAGTTCTTCCATGTCTGTTGGATGAGGAAGGCACTGTTCAATCATATTGTGAAGTTCTGTGTGCTGGGAACTTGGGGTCTACATTGAGCAGCAACCTCTAAATGCCAACTTTGTTAATGCAAAAAGTATCTTAGGTTGTTTGCTGCTGTTGCTGTAAATTTCTGTGACCAATTTCTTTACCAAGCTCTTCTGTTTCAGTCGTCTCACTCCCTGTGAGACTGTGGACTCGACTGTGGGAGTAGCCTTTCAGAAGCTTCAGTGTTAAACTTCTCTTCCCAACCTCTGAATCTTCTTACAGTAAAAGTGATCAGGCAGATTCACGGTCATCAGGTCATAAATGGACAGCAAAGGGACATAAATGTATGTTCTAACATCCTTAATGGAGCAGTTGTGGATGCAGGGGGAATGCAAGGGGAAGGGACTGTGCAGTTGCCAGGCTCATGTGTTCTCCCTGAACATCATTCCCTGTTGCTCCCATCAGGGAGAAAATCCTGGTTAGACAGATTATTAGTCTTGTGTGGTAAGGCATTTCTTCTTCGTAACAGTATCATGGAGTAGGTGTTTCTCAGTCTTAAAAACCAAGCTGCTCAGGTTTCTCAGGCTCATTTCCACTAACTGCCTCTGTCAGCAGGAGTAAGTTTAAATTTTCATAAAATATGGAGGAAATGCTTCTGCATTTATTTTTTCCATTAGCACTGGTAGCTGGAGCCATTTTTCCCTCGTAGGAACAAGTGCTGTTAGCCAAGTCCACCTTCTCTAAATACTTTTTCTTTTCCCTTGTAATGAGCAGCAGTTCAATTATTTCAGCACCATGAAGCTATTTGGGATGCCATGGAGTGGCACATATATTTATATATGTTCACTTTAGTAGTTAAAGCTGACCAAGGCAGTGGTGTGAAGTGGTGCACTGTACTCCTAGAAACAGGAATAGCCAAGTGGCTATAATTGAATGATTGGAGTATGATACCTGTTGGGATTTGCTGTTGGGCACATTAATAAACAAGAACCACTAAAATGGAGATACGCAGCCATATACACATGTGTTTCTTACCACAGCATTTGAATCAAGTATGGAATACATAGCGGAAAGAATTTTGTTGTTTCTGTGCACACAGAAGTCTGGAGTATTTTCTTGTGAGGTTCACACTGGATTACCAGATTTTTTCGAATTTGCTTTCAAAACGACACCATGGCAAACTGCACTTGTCGCTTGAGTTGCTAATGATACCTAGAAACCTTATGTTAATCACTAAAATCCACAAGCCCCTGAACAAGCAAACAAATCAAAAGTCATGGATTAGCTTGTTACACTGTCCTGGATGACTTGTTTTTCAGTATGCTTATGGGGATTGCTTTCTGCTGCCCACCGGTTATTTAATCCTCTTTTAACACAGAAATTTGGTGGAGAAAGCTACTAAATCTCCTTTTATAAAACAGGTCTTTATTGTTTATCATGGAACAATTAAAATGAATGTGACTATCTGTTTACGAAGGCACTAAAGCTTGTAATACCTTTCTTGTTTGCTTTGGGTTTATTTAAAGTTTTTTGGAGGGCTACCAGTGCCAGGTAGGAAATAAAGGACTTCTAAAGCAGAAACTGCATGGTTTTGTAATTTTTTGTTTGAATTTTAGGATTACACTATGATTATAAAGGAGACAGGTGCCAGAACAGTAACTGTAGTGTTTCATTTACATGTCTTGTTTAATCAGTAAAATTCAGTACTTGTACATCAGAAGATAATTTGAGTGATACTATGTACACATCTGTAGTGGATTTTAACACAGAGTCCTTTGCTGTAAGTGTTGAGTGTTTCTGATATTCTGTATTTTACGGAGAAATGCAGTGGAATTTTTTTCTTACTACTGGTAAAGTGTAAATACACTCTTCATGTTTCATACCAGTGCTTGAACAAATAAATATTTCCTTCTTTACCATGAAGGGCCCCCAAAGCTTCCAGGTTGCAGCTGGTGAGAGAAGTCACGTTTATATCTGAGAAGAGATAGATCGGACCTGCTGGCTCTGCTATAATTTGGTTACTACCCATTGCCTGATCAATATCGCACAAATAGAAAACCCCAAGTCTGGGCAGGAGTGAAACTTTTTCTTTTCCTGGTCAGCCGTAACTGAAGGGGCTGCTGCCTGTCTCGAACAGAAAAGCTTTTGCTTTCATCTCTGGTCTGCAGTGGAAGGACAAAAGGGGAGACTTTCAAAAGCAGTAATGAGAATCAGGAGCCAAAATCCCATTGACTTTTAATGAAGGTTAGGGGCAGACACTTTTGTTGTGCATCAGAAACTTCCTCTTTCTCAATTGTGTCCAAGTTGCTGATGGTGGATGAGATCTGCCTGTGCCACCTTTTGGACTCCTACAGGAACAAAAGTTACCTTGAGTTATGTTTGCTGTGTGGCCCGAGCTAAACACAGATCCCCTTAACTTGCTTCCATGAGGAACGGTCAGTAATCAAACCCCCACCTCTGTTCTTCTCCTCTGTGTGCTGCAGAGCCTCTTGTGAGATAAAAGCACTGAGAACTTACTGCTTGGTTCTTGCTGCAGCACAGAGTATCTTCAAAAAACAGAATAAAGATTTTCCCAAAGTTAAATTGTTCTGTTGTGTGAGAGAAACTGTATCTGCAAAAGTTGCTGCAAAGGTCTCTATCAAGCAATGTTGGAAGTACCTTCCATATACCTACATGTGGCTGTGCTTACAGGAAAGTGAGTTTAATGATTAAAATACTTCACTGCCTGAAAAAGTCACCTCCCTAATTTTTCTTTAATAATATGTGAAGCCACTGTAATAACTCATACACTTTACAGTAGTGCCAGTCACAACCTTGGAAAAAATGCTGCTAGGATACAGTTTGGTTTTAAAGTTTTTAAAAGACATTTAGATCTTCCTCTCGAGGTATGCTTTTCTCATGCTGTCAGGAAGCTGCTCCCGTGACAAGGATTGGTTGGCACACGCACACTTGCAAAATGCTCCGCAAAGTGCCCACGCAGCTTTCCGACTGTGGCTCTGGTACTCACGGAATAGGGTCATAGCCTCCATGAGTGAAGGAGTCGGGAGGGAGCAGGGTTCTTTTGGGAAGTATATGGGAAACACAGAGACTTTTTTCTTTGAGACTTGAAGTACTCCTGAATACAGCATGGAATTGAACCTAGGTTTACATCTTGTTTGTGCTTCCCTAATTGCCAGCTGCTTCCCCTCTCTCTGCATCTGTGAATGCATTATATACCGTGTGCCATGATCTCTGTGAATTTAGGACTTGATTTGTAGTTATTTTTGGTAGAATTCTTGATTCCTCCTTTTGTGCTTGAAGATCTTCATATTTTGTGTGCTTATTTTAAGTGTAGCATTTCGTTTTAAAACATGAAACTAGTTTAAATATGGGGAATCTGCAGCAAGCCCCTCTATGTTTCTGCCTTGTGTTACGAGTTGAGAAGGATCTGTATGCAACCCCTTCTTTTGAAAAAGGTCTTTGGATGCATTGTGGATGAAGCTAGAGACAAAGTGCTTTTTAAAAAGTTTATCTTGCGTAGTCACGCTATATATGAATGTACAATCTATACTTCTTACAGTGACTTGCCTGGTGTCCACCTTTTTTGCTTGTGGCTTTCCTCCATGGTTCAATAATCTTCTTTATTATTCATATATGAAACGATGAATGATTGCTTTGTAAAACTTCACCAATACAGTGTTGGGAAGTATTGAAAGCAGTGTAGGCTCACCATTTGTCTTGAGCTGGATTTCACAAATACCTGCTCTTGCCTGACCTGGTACTCGCCAAAGCTGCTCTTCCATATGGGCTGTCCGCAGGAGACCAGTGTTCTTGCAAATTGACGGGCTTACTTCCATAGGTGTTGTACATGGATTTTACTTCACCATTCCATATCAGAAAGCTCAGTATAACAAGAACTAACATACTTGCAATAATATGTTGAAGTAATCTACATCGGTGCTTGTTTTTCTTAAAGGTTAGAATACATTTTTATAACCTGGACAGTTACTACTGGAACACTAAGCTGAGGTCTCTGATTTTGGCTATTAATATTACACCCTTCAGCTGTTCTGTCTGCATCTTTATAGTTATGCAACTTTATTTTTGGTTTAATCTTTTCATTATATAAGCTTTTGTCATTTTTAAGAACAGATTATGAAAGCACAAGTCTGAAGAAACTAGGCTTGGGTGCTTCAGGAAGAAACTGAACATAAGGGCAGAAGTATGGCAATATCTTTATTAATCATTTAAGAAAGAAAAATGATTGGAAGGGAGAAAACCAGAAATGGTGTCAACCACCTGAGCAATGTTCTTTTGCCTAGTGCCAGTAGTGTCTTTGTGCTGGACAGTAACCTCCTGCATTACCTTTATGTGTGTTTTATGTTATATTTGCCCAAAACCTGAACTGTTTTCTGAGTGTTTTGATAACTGAGAATGTGACAGAATGTTATTAAAAAGTACAGATCTTGGAAGTCTCCGAAGTAATTAAAATACATAAACCACCAGTAAGAAGCACATAGCAAACAAGTGGTTGAATTAAACCAATAACTCTTTAAATACATAACCTTAGCAGCAAATGTACTGACATGCAGGCTGTACTACAACTCCTACAAGCATTGTTTTAATGATGGTAAGAGCTGAAATACAGTTTTAGAGACTACATTTAAAAAACAAAAAAAAGCTTGGTGGGTTTTAGGTTTGATCTCATCCTCCCTCCCCCGTTCACATGGATTTTGTTCCTCAGAGTGGTTTTCTGCAAACTCTTAATGTGGGCTTAAGGATGGAGTCGGTACCTATTGCTTTTTGGTATTTAAAAAATTAAAATGAAAGTAGGTTTGCCACATGAGTGTCAGTAAATATGATCAAGGCTCAAATCATGTTTGTTGCTTCGCAAAGGGAAGAAGTGTTACTCAGGAAGCTTTGAAGTGAGTGTAGCTGAGAAAGTGGTTCTTACAGGTTTTTGATGGGCTTTGATTTAACATCATCCCCATCATTTGCTTTCTGCTAGCTGGTGAAATTTGGACTCCGGGGATTGGCAGAGTGAGTGCTAAGGAGAGTTTAGACAAAGGCTTTTCTGCCCTTATATCCACCTGGTTATAGTACCTGCATTCTGATGTGTTTGTAAATGGAATGTTTTCTGGTTTTGCCATGAGAAGCCATGAGATTCATTTAGTTTCAGCTTCTAGCAAGTGTTATTTTAGGATTTGTGTTGGGCTTTTCACAGCATCTTTGAACTGGCAGCATTGCCAGTTCAAAGATGTTCATATTTCTGTTTTTGCTAAGATCGGTCCGACAGTATCTGATAGCTGAATTGCTTGCTGTGACAGCACGTACAGGATCACAACTGCTCCCTGCCTCCTTGGCGATGGACGTGCACACAGAACTGGGTTGCACTTACTTGCAGTAGGAGAAATGGGCTTCGTTGCTAATTCTTCAGTTAAACTGTGGAATAAATATTTGAATGGTATTAGAGCCATTAACTGTGTATATATAGTTACGGTGATAAGGACACCTAAGAAAATGCAAGTCTAATCGAAATTTTTAAGAGACATGGTTTGATGGAGCATTATTTCTTTTTTACCTCTGCAGCTTACCTTAAGGGAAAACAAGTTTGCTCATTGTACCCCCTGCCTCCTCAAGTCCCCTGTCTTTCCAGCCTTGCAGACTTCTTTGGGTATCCATGTCAGGCTGCATTGTGGTTTTGATCAATCCTGTGCCAATCTTCAGGACAGATGTCACACTCATTTTTATGTATCTTAACTTTGTTCGTGAGGGGAAAGAAGAGCAAGAGTAAAGGAGAAGATTGTATCTATCCTGCTGTTAATTCATGTGCTTTAACTTTATCACCTTTCTTTTTTTCTTTCAGTCACTTCATTAAAAAAATAAAAATCTGAAGTAGTACTGCAGGTTTTCATGAAGTCCCTAATAACCTTTATTTTGGTGATGGTGGTAGCTTTAGCTCAGCAGAATTCCTTGGAATGATTCCTTGGTGTTGTTGAATGTCATAATTAATGGGATTTCTCTGGAAATATGACAGGTAGCCAGGGCTTTGGAAGCAGAAATCCTTTGTAGGGAAGAAGTTAATGAGACAGACAAGGAGAAATGTAGTTGCAAAAGCATTCATTGAAGTTCTTCAAAATTTTTCTTGTGCTGGTGCAGCTTTCTGCTTCCCTTCCACTGCAGGCTGCTGCACTACAACAATGGAAAAATACGTTTTAAACCTCAACTTTCCTTGTCTTTCTGCCTCTTTTTAGGAAAAGCAGGGGCTGGGTTTGTTTACTTATTCGGGAGAGGGACTGCCCAAAATTTGTTTTCTGTCTAATCAATGCAGTTTTGTGAAACCAGAGATGTTTTGGTGGAATGATAATATTGAAGACTTTTTGTTGTCTTAAAAGTTTCGTGTGACTTAATTAGAGATGTATGTTTCCAAATGAGAACAGGACTTGTGAGTATTTATGCTTGGGCTTCTCTTAGTCATATTTTTTCAAATTCAGCCTTCTTGGTGCTTTTGGAAGAAAACAACAGAAATGTCTGAATAATTTAAAGCCATCTTTAAAGCAATATGTTACTGCAATTTACTTTTGAAAATTTCTGTGGCAAGGCAAGATCATTCTCTTAGAACTGTAATGCAGGAGTTCAGTAGGATATCAAGATGCATCTACAGTGCATGGTAACAGAAAGGTAGCACTGGGTATTGCATTAGTTATGGCACTATTAAAAGTTACAGAAATATTTCCTGTTCTTTCTGATGGAAATTATTATTTTTCCTTGACTCACAACAGGAATGCTCAACTAGTCATTGAAATATCATTGCCAGATATTTTGAATACATTGTTTTCCTTGAGAAGGAAAAATTATCAACAAATTCAAGCATGTATTCAGTTATGCCATATGTACAAATAAGAAATTTGAATATTCATAAATAATTTCCCTTGGATTGCTAATGAAGTTGACAAGCAAGAAAACAAACGGTATGCATTTTTATTCATTAAACTCATTATTGAACTGAAGAATTATTGAAAACTTACTTCTTGAATTTTATCTTTACATCAGACTCTTCTTAATTGCTTTTAATTCCCTGTAACTTTTTTTATCCCCAGCCTTTTTAGGCATTGTACATGATCTGAATCCAGACATGTGGGATTTGACTCTACGCCGAATCTGTTCTTCTGGTGTTCTCTGTGTTTTTGGCCATATGGGCATCTTTGTTCTTCTTCTGTGAGCCTCCTTAAAAGCCTTATAGCTTACAGTTAACAGGAGCACTTGCTTTTTCCTTCATTTTTATTTTTTCCACTCTTATAAAAATATTAAAATCCAGGCAAGGGAAGCAAAAGAAGGGTTATTCATGTGAAGCATGGATGTTGTTACTGGCACCTGGGTCAGGGCAGCTCCTGGTATCAATCCAGGATGGGGGATGAAGAGATTGGGAGCAGCCCTGCTGAGAAGAATTTAGGGATGCTTGTGGAGGAGAGGCTGGACATGAGCCAAAGAGGAGGGCCACCAAGTTGATTAGAGAGATGGAGCTCCTCTGCTGTCAGGAAAGGCTGAGAGAATTGGGATTGTTCAGCCTGGAAGAGAGAAGGCTTTGAGGTGATGAAATTGCAGTCTTCCAGTACCTGAAGGGAGCCTACAAGAATAATGGGGAGAGACTATGTACAAGGGCATGACATGACAAGGGGGAATGGATCCAAACTGTCAGCAGACAAGTTTAGATTACCTATTAGGAGGAAGTCCTTTCCAGTGAGGGTGATGAGGCACTGGCACAGGTAGCCCAGAGAGGCTGTGGATGCCCCATCGCTGGCACTGTTCAAGGACAGGTTGGATGGGGCTTGGAGCAACCTGGTCTTGGAGGAGGTGTCCCTGCCCCTGGCAGGGGATTGGAATGATCCCTTCCAAACCAAGTCATTCTATGATTCTATGATTTTATCCTAACGCAGTAAGAAAAGTATCTGTTGGCATTTCAAACATAAATACTTGGATATAGTGGCATTTTATTGAGCTCATTTGATAGCTCTATACAGACCAAGTTTTTTCTCATTCATATATCTAGAGGTTTTTCCTTGGTCTCTTTTCCTTGCTGCACAAATGATAAGTTTTTAAACAGCCAACATTGTTTTGGAATGTAAATACAAAGGATAAAATTCCTCTAAGACCTAAATTTAATCTAAATTTAGGTTTGAGATTGCAGTGTAATGAAGAGAGATGGTAGTAGAGGTAGAGCTTGGTCTTTTTTATTGACATTAATTTTTCTTGTAGCTGCTTTGTGCTTAAACATTTTAGCTTGATTAAAAGGAAGCCAAAGGCGCTCCTTTATTCTCCTTGAAATTTCATACTGGGCTCCTGGAAAGCTTTTGTTAACTAACGTTTGCTTAGCTGATAACAGTAAAACTGTGGCTTTCAGGTGTGTGTCAGCAAGCTGGAAGCTGAGACTCGCGCCTGGTGGGCAGCGTCAGTAGTGAGCCTCAGGGTGAGGTTCCCCGTTGCCTTGGCAGTGACAAATTTCCCTCTGTCAGATTCTGTTTACCTCTTTGTTTCTTAGCTGTTTCATACAACTAACCAAATTCTTTAGAAATACCTGTGTTTTGAATTCCAAGTGTTTGGAAATCATTGTGATATTTATATTCCTAAAATATGCAGTTGTCTGGGTGACAGCCTGGAGAGGCATTCCCTGGATGAGAGGAGGAGGGTGAAGGTGTGGGGGTAACAAAGGCAGAGTGCACATCTACTCATTCCTGAGGAGCGTGTCTGCAAGGAGAAATTATGGTTTGGAAATTGGAATAAATTTGAGAGAACTGAAAAATTCCAGTTGGATGATAGAGAAGACTTCAGAGCTTTCTCCTGTGGAAAACAGTCACAGCAGCTGAACTCCCTAATGTGAAAGCAACTGCAACGCACTGCCTGCACCAGCTCCAAGATGAGGGATGGCCTGGCTTTGCACAGCTTGTGCCTCTAAAGCAGCCAGGAAGCCTGAGAACATTTGCATTTTCTGCCTTGAATACAAGTTTTTTCAACACACATTTATAATTTTGAAGTGTGTAATAGTAAGGGAGTCAAAACTGCTTCATGGAATGAAATTTGCAAGGAAGTGCTGGTAAGGAAGGCAGTTCAAGTGGAAGACTTAGATTCATTCATCGAATAATGTGTTGCAGAATTGAGCTCTCTCTGGGTTCAGCAGATGAGATGCTCACAAGCCAGGTCTTCATAAAGCTTAATGGCAGGAGAAGTTTTGTGCATCATAAACAGGAACAGTATCCCTTTTCAGGGAACTTACCAGGCTTCTTGTGAGTTGCCAGGTTCTTAAATGAGTCTTGAAACAGGGCAGTGCTAAAGGAATTTATGGGGTAAGTTTATAATCAACTGATAGTTTAATTAATGTGGCATCTTAAATACTTGTCTCCAATTTAATTTTTTCCAGATGTTAGGTTTTAATGAAAGTCTCTTCAGAGACTCATGAGGAAGGTAACATCTGGGGAGAGCATTTAGGGCAAGCTTGCATGGAAGTAAAACAATATTCCTTTAGATGTTACCTTACATGTCAACAGAAGACAATCCTGAGATTTGGAGCAGTTTAACATATTTTTACATTTATGTGTATACACACACACATACTCTCGGTCAGCTTGGCCTAAATATAGCTAATCTCACTCCCATGTTCCACTTTTCAATCCTTGTATTGAGTCTGTTCAGAGGAAAGATTGAGATAAAGACTGCTTTTCAATATCTTAGCAAGCTTTTGCTTTTATAGTACACTATAGGAATTATAGGGCAAGTTATCTGCATTTTCTATCTGTATGCAAATACTTTAAAAATCAGTAGTATTATAAAAGCAGTACTATCCGTCTTAGATGATCTAGTTGCTGATTCTTTAGTTTGTGTGCCAAAGTGATTTTATTTCCGAATGTTTCATGTTTTAGGAGCATACGTATTGGGACTTCTAAATGATAGTGCCCAAACCCAAAAAGTAGTAGGAAATGCTTTCCTGAAGTCCAGTCCCAATGGGACTTGGAGATGTTTAAAGGGTTAATTAAAAAAAAAAAAATCCCCAAAAGCTTTATGTTAAAACACATTTGTCCATATGTTTTAGATAAGCTATCTATATTTTTGTAGAAAACTGATATTAAATGGAAATTCAAGCCTTGGCAGCTTTCTTAACAAAAGGCACTTGTGGTTGGAGCTCTGAGGTCCCAGGACAGTTCCATTACTGTAATTCCACAGCGTGAGCTTTAAACGTATCTGGAGATTTTAATGGATCACATGGGAAGTAAATCTCTTTGTACCTGCCTTAAGCCATATGTTACTGATACAAGATGTTGAGCTGCCTATCTCTTTCACTTGGACGCAGCTGTGCGCTTCCATAAGGGCTGGGTTTTGAACTGTAAAGGGAAGTTTCAGATTCCATTCTTCTCCCCTGTTACAGGAAATCTCATGCTTTCTAATTTCAATTGTGTAATTTTATAGATTTTTCCAGAACACGTAGGTTTTTGGTACATTTCTAAATCTAATGAAGCTTTTAAAAATGCTTTATGACTTTTAATGTAGTCCCTTCATTCTTCTGTTCTTCTATGCATTTCCTGTTGTTGATCAAGTTTCTTTGTTCTTGCTATTTAAATGGCATGCACAAAACCTATTTGCACCCAATTGATATTGCTGAATATTGATGCAAAGCAAAATTAAACATTAGATTTAAATAATGGACTTATTTTTCTTACTCCTTGTTTATTATTTTCTAATATAACTGTAATCAGTGAATATTGTAAACAATTCATATAACTGGGAGACAAATAAAACGGGATTGAAATTTTATGCCTGATAGGACACACAAACTATTAATGTCTAAGACGCAATTTATTTGTAATAAACTAACAATTCCCATTTGCAACTCTAACCACTTTTCTGAAGGCTGCTTGTTTTATTTGTTTTTCAGAAGTCGTATTAGTTACTTCACAGTTCTTTTGGGGACACTTTATATCACTGGTTGAACTCCCCACCCTGGAAATCTAAGACTGATGTTCTCCCTCAATAACCAGGACCTTTATTTGCTGCAATTTCTGGAATAAAACATTCATGGCCATCATTCAGTAAATCACCTGTAGTAGAGGGAGGCTTCTTCCATCCAAAATATCTTGGTAGTAATTGTAAACCCAGGCTTTCTCTCTTACACATGAGTGGCATGGGACTTAAGGCAGTTAGTTACCACTCTTTTAATGCTCGTTTTTTTTCAGTGTCAGAGGAAGAATATATTTAAAAATGGAAAATGTAGGTGAGGGGGAGGTGCGTAGAAATCTGCTCCTCATGCAGCTGCCATAGTAGGCAGCTCCTTTCTCAAAAGTATATTTTAAATAGCAGAGAGGAGGAACCTCTGTAGAAAAAAATTTTAGTAGTAGGGGAGTAATGTGACGACAGCAGAGAGTAATTTTTTACTGCTTTTTGTAAGGAGTAGCTGCTTTTGAGAAGATACAAGTGAATGAGGGGGAAAGGTCTCCACGGACAGTGTTGGGGTGGTGGTGGGTATATGATGAGGTGAAATGGCTAAGGGGGAAATTAGCAGGACTGAGGGGGGGAGATAAAGTGTGAATGTTGGTGTGGAGGTTTTGCGGAGAAAAGAGGTTGATGGTGTTTACTTGACTCTTCAGGATAGGTTTATTCCAGGCAAAGATGTAAAAACTTATTTTTAGTATGACTTCTCTGTCAGGGAATAATGACTAGAAGCTTAAATTTCTGTGGAAATTTAATTTCTTTTAGCATTAAGCAATATGAAGCTTATCCTTTCAAAAAGAAAATTGATGCAATTATTGCTCATTTCAGCAAGATGCAAATTATATGTGCAGTATTGTCAGTAAAGTTTATACAAGATGCTTTGTATTCATTGTCTGAGGTTTAACGAGCTGGGCTAATTATACCATGCCATAACTAACCAAGTAACAACCAAATTGATTTTTTTCGTCTACAAGATGCTCTGGGCTTGTAGTTCTCAGATTTAATATACCCATGTAATTGCATAATGTTGCAGTTCAGCAAGTCATTGGGGAGTATGTGGATTGTTAGTAGCAGCGTGAGAGCGTGTAGCTTCTTGTCCAGTTTGTCCACACTTACAAGCCTGCCCTTGAGAATCACAGAATGATTTGGGTTGAAAGGGACCCTAAAGATCACTTAGTTTCCATCCCCCATCCATGGGCAGGGCTTGACTCTGACTTCTGAGGAAAAGCCTTGTTATCTTAAACACAGGGTAGCTGAATTTCAGTTGTCTGTGTGTGGGAAAGAAACCTTTCTCAATTTCACATTTTCATTTTCTCTTTTATTTAAGTGAGCCAAAGGCATGATGTTTTTGTAATAATGTCTATCTTCTGTATTTTTCTTCCATCTGTGGATGAATTTGCCTCCCTTTCCACAGTCCAGTTTGGCCCTCTGCTTCTTCCATAGGCAGTGGAACAGGAGTGCATCTCTGAAGGCAATCCAGCCTTTCCTTAAAGAGGTGCCCCACAGCTGAGGTAGATTTTTTCAGAGTAACTGATATCTCTCTATTCCCTTTAGACAGAGATGGGAAGTATTTGACCCAAGAAAAAAAGTCTAATTTAGACCTTTGTCTTGGTCACAACACATTAAAAGTAGCATCTTTTGCTTCTTTGCTTGCAATAACTGTCTGTTTCAGACTGCTGCTTCCAGTTAGTTGGACCAGATTTTAGTGGATGTTACAACCTGTTTATGTCAAGCTAAGTGGCTTCTTGTTCAGGAACATGGGCAGCCTTTGATCTGAGACACCTTAGCAAGGTGCTTCCCAACATGTTCTCCAAGTAGCCAGGTGGTGTTCCCAGGTAAGCCAGGTAGACTTGACTTCCATAAGCAAGTATGGAAGGGTCAGAGTAGGGCTCAGCCGCATAAACTGACATAAGTCTTTTTAATTTTGGAGCTTGGATTAGGCTTAATGATTTTGTCATATTTTCTGTTACCTTTCTTTTAGCAGGAAGTAAAAAACCCCAAATATGCTGTAAAATAACATCTTCCTTTATTTCCTTTTAAATAAAAGAATTAGTGGAACAGCTACTTCTATTTAAAATACCATAGAATCTATTATGCAGGAGGAAGAGCCACCAAATTAGTGGATTTAGAATTATAACTTGACCAGTAGTGGGTTCCTTTGAAATGCTGACCAATAAATACCGGTCTGAATTGTAAAACAAAGCAAAAATGGCTTCCTTTTTCATATTTTGTGTGAAGTGTTTTAGGGTTCAGTGTTTCAGCTCACTGTATTACTTCTTGAGTGAGGTAAAACTGTTAAGCTACAGGGCAAGTTGGCCATTATACTTGTCTTTTTAATAGCTGAAGAAGGTTTGCTTTTACCAACAGTATAATTTGTTTGGGTTTTTTCCCCCCCCGCTTTCTTGAAGAGTCAGCGGAATATAACTGATATATACTCTTCAAATAGGTACCTGGTATTTCACATCATTAGAACTAATGCTGCTGTTGCCATAATGTTACAAAAATGCCTCCAGAGCATCTGTTTTCCTGGGACTGAATTCCAGATGTTAATTTACAGTCTACCATCTGCTTGGTTTTGGTGGCTGTGTCAAGTTGCAGGTCAAAATTATGACTTGTTTGCTGTCAGGAGAATGGCAGCATTTGCAGCACTCAAATCTTATGCTGAACGCTTGGCTGTAATTGCAGCCTACTGTGTATTTCCCTCACCTTGCTAGAGGGAATGCACACATAGCTTGGGTCTGCTGTAATTGTATGTGGCCCTTCTCGTGTGCTCCTTGGTTTCTGGTGTGCAGAAGTGCCAGGCTGCGCAGCTCTGCATTTGCTGCTTTCTGAGCCTGTGGGGTGGGTACGGCAATGCTGGGAAGCAGACGGTGACCTTCTCATGTTGCACAAGTGTTGAAACTCCTCCTTTCCGCAGCGATCAAAAGCCGTTTGTAATTTCGATTCTACAATGGTAGTAGTAAATGTTGTAATCTCAATCTTACGACTGTAGTAAATGTTGGGTTTATTGCTAGGTGAAAATACTTTCAGCTATTAACTATGGAATTATAAACTATACCTATGTGACAGCAAAAACTAAATTCCAGTCTCTTACTTTGAACCCTGGCTGAACAGTGTGTGCTAACAAGTTAGTATGATTTTTTTTCCCTAAGAATCTGTGTTTGAATTAATGTGGAATTTGTGACATGCAGCCTTACTTGGAAAATCATTATAGCTCCAATCATTATCTAACACTTCAAAAGATAACTACACTTAATCTCTTTTCAGACTTGGGTTGATAGTTGTTTTTTTTTCCACCAGAATTTGTCTTTTTTGTTGGTTTGGTTTTATTTTCTTTTCATGATCAGATAAAAAGGTAGTGAAGAAAGGGGATGATTGATGCTTCTGTGCTGTTGTTTTTGCCCTGGGGACACTGTAGGAGTTCGTTTTGCCCCAAAAGTGATAAATCATAGAATCATGGATTGGTTTGGGTTGTAAGGGACCTTAAAGACCATCTTGTTCCCATCCCCTGCCATGGACAAGGACACCTTCCACTAGACCAGGTGCTCAGAGCCCCATCCAGCCTGGCCTGGGGTCAGGTTCAGCAGACACACCTGAGCAAAGCAGTGCATATGCACAAGTAATGGGAGTAGTCAAAACTCCTTTAATTTAGCTTATGGGCAAGTCTTCCTGTAATTTGTCATCCTTGCATTCCAAGAGTTCCTGTTATTGAAGTTCCTTAAAGCTGTAAAGCAGCAGCTGAGGGTGCTCGGTGCTGACAGGAGAGTACCCTGGCTGTCTGCTGGGATTTTTACTTGCTATCAAAAACTGCTATACACTTTTTAAGAAGTAACTGACTTCACTTTTGCAAGATTTGGATTTCAGTGAATTTTATTTCTGTAATGTACTGTCATGCATTGAATTTTAAAAGTTTTGGCTTATAAACATCACATAGAGGTAGTTAAAATGAGTTTATTTTTCCATTTAGCTTCCAGTAACTTGAATTTGTGACACGTCTGTTACCAGGCATATGCCTTTCTTTTTTCCTGGTCAGAAATATGTTCTGATATTTTAACTTATCTTCCCTCTTAAATGAAAGTTGCTATTGAGTCACTCTTTTGCAATGGACAGTAGTTTCACTCAGAAACCCTCTGTAGTAATAATTTCTGGTGGGTGCTTTTAACACATCTTTTTGCCATTGACTTAACTAAGTTCATGTATATTGGTGCTGTGAATGGCTGTGTAAAAATTCTTCCCATTAAAATGCTTCATGCTTAGTGCTACCATGCAAATGAAATAATTCAAGACAGTTTTTTGCATGTACATTTTTAAAAGGGATAAAAGCAGTAGAGCAGTAACGCAAGTCTCTAATGTGTTTAGAGAACGAAAGATCGGGTTGCAATGACTTCTTGAAAGGCAACAAAAAACTTGTATCTTTGCTTTTATAACCTAAAACTTAGGTTAGTAAATGTTCAGAGCAGGGAAGCACTTAGAGCAGTTTAATTAATGTTTACCTTTTTTTTTTTTTCTATTCGTCTCACTAAAATACTTTTTGATGCAGTTAAAATGGAAATATTTTTTCTGGAAAGGCTACAACATAGAGAAAATAGGACGTTGTGTTTCTTCTACAGATTTACTTCCGTCCTTCACCTTCAGCTGGCACCAACTGAATTTGTTTGCTCTGGATATATAGATGTATATATGATGATAATTGACAACCCTGACTTAGTTGCTATTTCCAGTTTATTAAGAGCTAAAATCCACCTGTAAATCTCAACTACAATGGTTAGGATTAAATTGCAGCTGCCAGTTACAAGGCAGGAAAAAAAATCGTCTCTGAGTTTTCAATTACCTATGTTAAACAAATGTGTGGACTTGCAAACTCAAGTAAGACTAATAAATTCCCATTGTAACTTAAATTTTCCTGCAATATTGCAAAAGAACTGAGGTTTTTGGTGTGATTTTTATTTTTCTCTCCTACCATGTGCTCACTGTATATCACATTAAGTGTAAGCAACACTTGTTTAAAGAACTGAAAACCTCCAAATCCTGGAACTGGAAAAGATTATCCAAAGGAATGACAAGCTTCAGGGAGTACTTTTCTCCTTTTTTCTGAACACAGCTCTTCAGTGCTGGATGGCTGCACTCTTGCTTGTTCAGGGGTTTGGAGTGGGGATGGTGGTGGTGAGAAATTCAGGATGATGGAGAGGGTGGATAGGTGTCCTTGTCTCTGCTTCTCCTTGCTTCAGTTATTTAATTTTTTCTGCCAGTGGTGTGTGTGCATCGACAGGCCTGACGTTTCCTTCATGACCCCTCCCATACCTTGTCATGGTGAAGTTTATGGTCTTGTAATAAAATCTGATAAAGGAAGCTTGTGCAGTCTTTAAGTAATTAATCCACAATTAGGCATTTGTTCTAACTATTCAAAATACATTCGAATAGGTTTTTTCTCTGCTCCTCCCTAACCTACTTCTGCTTGTTTGCAACAGCTGTAACAAACACAGCGTAACAGAGCAGAAGACAAAACTCAGGCACAAGAAGTCAGATCTTGAGTGTTATTGTTGGAAGCGCTTTGCTGCCTGTGTGTGCCCATCACCAGTTTACATGGGATTTGGTATTGGATGTGAAATAGGAATTTGTTAACCTCTTAGGTGGCATTTTGGTGCTTTAAATGACATTTTACTTAGTGTGGTAATTTTCACAGGTTGAACTCCAGTTTGTTAGCGTATTTTGTTTCTTAGATGTAATGAAACCAAGTTCTCTTCTTACGTATCTTGTTATGCTGTAAAAGTTAGTAAAGGATTTCCCTGGGTGGGCACAGGCAGAAGCTGATCTCAGGAGCTGCTGGGGTCTGTCAGTGGTGATTGTAGCACTTACAAAATGTCCACATATGGTGTATTTCTTGGCAAAACCCCCCTTTTTTGAGCATTCTTATGCCCTCAGTGGTGCTGCTACCAATCAGGGAATCATAGTAATAGTTCCCTTTGCTGAGTTTTTTTCAGATAGAATTCACATGAGGAAGAAGGAGGAACATCCCAGATCTCTGATGTTTAAACTTTGTCTAAGGAATACTAGTGAGTGTTTTTATTTCTTTAAAGAAAAAAAAAATGGGGAGTGAAGAAAAAGTATTGGTGACTGGATCATATTTGTTATGAAAATGTTTGGTTTGTATATTATAGAAATAGAAAAGTAGTCATTGTGCATAAAAGCAGCTGGTACTGCTAGGTGCCAAAGAGAAGTTCCAGCAAATCCTATGGAACAAAAACAGTGGGAGAGAGCAAGGGTGATTCATAGCAGTGAAGAAGTTACAATACCAAGAAAAAGGAAAGGCAACTCCCCCAAAATTGGTTGAGGCAGGGATGTTCCATGGGATGCAGTGAAATACCCTAATGGTGTTCAGCTTCTACTGGGAACTCCGAGGGAATCCATTCAATGCCCTTGCACGGGTGAGCGCAGTATTGGTCTCTGAAGGGGATAAGACAATGGAGTAGTAAAAATTCCGTGCCCAAACTGCTTGAGCATTATTGACACAATGCCAAACATTTACTGCAGGTATCTGTGACTTGCTGTTCTCTGTGAAGAAACATGTTGCTTTGACTCAATGTTTCATGAGAGTTTTTACAGACAGGTGCAAGGAAGGTTGAAGGTAGTGGGTGTTTTTCTGGGGGTGGGTGGAGAAGGTACTGCAGTTGGAATTGAATTTTGTCAAAACCCCTGAAGACTCAGCAAGGTGTTCATAAGATTTGACAGAATAATCCCACATAGGGTGGGCGCTGGCAAAGCCCTGAAGTGCCACATCTCAGGAATGTGACAAAACGTGGCAGATTTCTAATGGTCTATAAAAATAGAGCCTGAGAGGCAGCATGTGCTGGTGTCTGCATCAGTGCATTTCTTCTCCCTTAATAATGATGCCCTGAAGGCACCATTCAGCTTAGCTTCAAAATGGTTGCGATCATTAAAAGCAACAAGCTGCTTTGAAAGTGTATTGAAATTTAGGATACTTGATTTCAAAACAAGAAAAGAAATTACAAGGCTGGAGCAAACAAGCCAGAACGTGCGGTATCAGGTTGTAACTCTTCTGCCTTACGAAACCAGCCCTGATGCAGCTGTTCAAGTGCAGGCTAACATAAAGCAGCAGTCAATAAGGAGTGCTTTGAAAATAATGGAATTATTACCTTGCTAGAATTGAAAAATACACGAAGGAGAGTTGGTTTCTGAAAGAAATGGATTCAGAAAAAAAATTCTGAATGCATTTTCCAAGAGGTGATGTTACACTTGCAGTACAAGTGGTTAAATAGTTTAAAAGTTTAGCATGAAATAGTTACATAAAACAGATGAGTAAAGTAAAATCAAACCCTTAGAGGAAAAGTAAATCTGCAAGACACAAATGACAGTTTATGGAATGTTTATCTCAGAATTAATTATTCATATATATGCATGTGTATATAAAAAAATACATACCCCAGTAGTGATAATAGCCAGAAATTACAGGCTGGGTATGAGTCTCAATTAATTGTTTGATTTTTATCGCTTCTGCAATATAAATTTCTAAATGTAATGTTTAAACAGTAAGTCACTGGAATGTGCATTTTCACACAAAGTGCACAAAGACTAATTAAAACAGCAACTTGCAGAGAATTGTTTATATGATGTCAGTATTCAAGTTTAAGGTAGCACATAAATCTGTAATTGCTATTTTCTTGTTAATTACTATTACTACAAGGATTTGGATCATTTGAAGAGGAGTAGTCGTTTCTACCACATGTAGCTCGAGTTGCATGTCTAATTATCAACAGCGATAGTTGTGTATCAGCATTTCTTACAAATGTGACAGTATCTTTTAAAATAAATGAGAATAATTTCCTCTGATAGAAATGTGAGGTATTTCTTAGTCTTCATAATGAGAGACGGTGCAAGCTTTTTTTAGAGTTTATTAATTGGGTAAATAGTGCTCAGTCAGACCTGTTGCCTGTACTCTCTGTAGGGTACCAGGATCACCAGCAGCTCATTGCCCCTGTGAGAGCATGCACTGACAATCTCAAGTGAGGCCTTTTGATAACATTTATATAGTGCTGTCAAATGCAATAGCTAATTTGTACTGTGGTGTCTGTTACTATCAATTAATACATTTTCTGAAGTAAGTTTCTTACCTTCAAGTGGTGCACATTAGTCACATGTGATGCTTCTCCTGCAGCACTGCTTTTGCATCTTTACACGGGAAATACTATCCCTAGTACTACCAGAAGTTGAAGAAAAATCAGTTATCATCCTAGAAACCTGTGATACTTTAACTTTCTCAGCAATTTTATCTGAACTACTGTTTAATCTCCTACACCTTCCTGCATAGTAGCACCCGGAGTTTATTCTCATTTGATGTATTCTGGACTCTTAAACATTACAGGGATGTTGTTTTTGTTTATGCTTTTAATTTTCAAATGTTTCGGGGCTTGTATATATACAATCAGCTTGTTCTCGAAACATTTGAAGCTGGCCAGTCAACAGTTTGTGGTATGCAAGAGAGTGGTAAAATCAAGGTGCAATGGGTAATACAAAATGCTTCTTTTCTGAGAGGAAGGAAGGAGAAGGAATTTTAGAGATTATTTGGGGTTTTTCCTTTTGCTTCTATAGTCACTAAGCTTGGATTGAGCTTCAGATAGCCAGACATGAAATGGATTTATTCTCATGATACTCTGTATGAAAACTTAGTAAAAATTTTGTAAAATCTGCATCTTAATTAGATGACAAAACTTTTACTAATGATCTTGGCTAAATTGTTTGAACCTGTTCTGCTATTCACTTGAAGGAAAGATCCCTCAAGCATGAAAAACAGTATTTTTTCCCAGTTTCATTATGTCACAAAACAAGAGGAAGTGAGGGTATTTCGTGCTTTATATAGCACAAGAGGGTCACCAGATTATTTTTTTTACTTACTGCTTTTCATCCCTTTCAATGGGCACTGACCAAGAGTAATAAACCAAACATTTATCTTCAGTATAAGCTCAGTACCGTGTCCATGCATTGCTGTAAGAGTGAACACAATTAATCTTTGTGGTCTAAAAGGCCCATGAATTTTTCTCTGCAGTGTCCGTGCAGATGTGCATTGATGTAAATATGTTCTTATATCCAGATGTCAGAGTGCATCTTTCCCTCTGTGTCTTCAAATGGCATCTTTACATGTAGTTTCCTTCTTTTTTTTTTTTGTTTTGTTTTGTTTTTGTTTTGTTTTGTTGGGGTTTTTTTTTTTTTTTTTTTGTTTTGTTTTTAGTTTCCTACCTGGCTGCTGGCTGGGACGGAGGTCTCTGTGCCCTGGTGGATTTCTGCTTTGTAAGACTAGCAAAGTGTTAACCAGGTCTCTGTAATCCACACCAACTCAATAATTTGTTGCCAAACATACAACTTAAATACAATACAAACATACCATACCTTTAATCTCTGCCTCTGAAGTTAGCAAGCTGAAAGTTAATGCAGGAAGGAATAATCACAGAAGTCCCTTTCCCTAGGAAAAAAGATTACATTGGCAATAGTTTTGCCCATGGTATGATATAAAACTTCTCTATCAATCAGAAGTGTAGTCATTTGTTATTGTTTTATAAAATATTATCGCTCACTCAAGCACAGATGTTATTTACTGCCTTGAATTGAGTTCATGGATCACTGTACTATTCAAATATTTCTTTTCTGCTCTTTTTGACCCCAGTTGCAGCTGAACTTCTGAATGTGAAGGCTCACTGTGGTTCGGACTGATACTGATTTCTGCTGCTCTTGTGAGGTGTATCTGCTTCTAAACTGAGCAAAGATTGGTGGTTATGAATAAGCTTGTGAATTTACCTCTCTTTGTCTCCCTTTCTGGGGCATTCAAAGATGACGTCTAATTTTTCTGGGTAGCTTCGTTAGGTATCTCAGGGAGCCAATCACTTCATTTGTTGGCTGTGTGTGATGTATATAATACATAGTTTATAGAAATGGGCATGTCAATTTAGCAGCAATGGATCCAAGATCTTCAATTTTATTCCTTCCCATCTGTTAACCTGGCTCCTTTGTTCACCAGGCTACATCTAGGAAATACAAATGCAAGAAGCCAGAAAGCTGGTAGGGATCTAAGTCTGCATCGAATCAAAGTAATCTAATTCAATTGCCGCTCAGGGAATTAAAACTTAAATCCTGGTATTCCTGATTGAGCAGTGCAAGAGCATTGATCCACAAGCCTCGAGTGTAACAGCAGGAACGCGATGTAGCAGCAGGAAGGCGAGTCCGTTCGTCCCTCAAGTTAGCTCTTCTCTGGACATATGGTGGGACATATGGCTCTGGCAGGACTGCGTGCCTGGGCTGGGGATAGGTGACGAGCTCTGGATGTGCAAAGTGGGATGCAAACCGCACCTCTCATGCCTTTGTCTTTCCCTACCCCATCCCAGGGAGGGCCTCTTACCTTGAATTCACCAGTTGCTCTGTTTTTTGGCAAGCAAAGAGAGATGATTGCACAAAGGTGGCTGAGACCATCTCTGACCTGATGCCACAGGCTGCCTCTGCTGCCAGGAAGTTTGCAGGGTCCTCTGCCCACTGGGTGAAAAATTATTTCAACTGTTTTAGATGGATTTTGTCCTAGTTTTAAATACCTTTCACTTTCACATGTTTTTTTCAGCCTCTCCACAGAGGGTGCTGCTTTGTAAACCTGGATTTCAGCTCACCTCCACCTTCCCCTTCCCGGTCTGGAGAGTTGCAGCCTTCCCAGTCTCCTGCTAACATGAATGCATGAATGTATGTTTTCATACATGCTGTATAGTTCTTAAATTGTAGCTTGCTGTGTAAGGTACAGTAATTGAGGAGCATTTACAGTGAGGGTTGGCTGGGAGATAAGCAGGACTCAGACCAAACCTTTTCACCTAAGAGAATAAATGTCCTTGTAGACCTGTACTGTAAGGATTTGTAAAGAATTAAAAAATGCTTTTAATGAAAGTTCTCCAGACATTTCAGATGATGAAAACATAATGTAAGAGTGAGGCTAAGCCACTGTGTGTTTGTTTTTCTTGAGTTATTCTCAAAAAAGTCTTCTGTGGCATTAGAATTCTTGAAAAAGAAGAAACCAAACCCTAAAATTAAGGGAAATGATTGGGTTTGACATTAAACCATCCGGCGTCTCTTTTGTTTTCCCCAGCCCAACTTTGCCACACAAGCATTGCATTTCTCAGATATCGGGCATTTGCTTACTATGTGCGCAGAAAAAGCTAGGAAGCTTTTATGGACATTTTCCCGCCATCTGCTGAAGGCAGACAACCTGTGTGAGTGTGTCTCTGATTCACACCAGTTGCCCAGCTGGGGCTGAAGTAACTAGTTCTGTTTCAGTGTGAAGCATTCCTGCCTTTTGGACAGGTTTACATCCATCTCACAACTAGGTTTTTTGGAGAATTGCATGGTTTTGTCCTTGTCTTGTAAGATGACTCCAATTTTTTTTTTGTGTTAATTTTATGTGCATTATATCCCAATACCAAGATGGCTGGTGGCTATGTCTGGGTAGGCTGCATGAGGAGAATTGGCAGGTCACTGGGACAGGGGTTTTGGCTATTTTGAGTGCGGCTCATGTCTCACCCAATTCACATCTTCTCAACTTCTAGCGGTGCTTTGGAGCCATGACTCTGACCTTAGGAGTTACCATTGTAGCACAGTAGTTTTACAATAATGTTCTATCTAAGAAGATTAACAAGCATACGCCTAAATTTTGTATCCAACCCTTTTTTTGGTGCTCTTTTTCTATCTTAAACCATCTTCTATTTGTCTCTACTTCCACTCGTCTTGCTGTGTGCTTATTTCCCCTTCACGGTCTTTTTCTCAGTCAGTGATTTCTTCAATTTTCCTGCCTTCCAAGTTGTTGTAATCAAACTTTCATCTCTGTTTCCTTATAATCTTGCAATTTATATTTCACATTCTGCAACTTTCCCAGAGTACGTGTTTGCTAAACCTCTTTCCATGGCCTGTGCTCCTTTCACTGTTCACCAGTCTTGGATGCACTTACATCCTCTCATGTGTATCGATAGTGCTTTCAATTTTCTAGTTCCAAATACTCTTGTTTTGCTCTGGTTCCCTGCTGCTCCACTCCACTTCCCTCCAGTCTTACTCAGGAGCTAAGTTAGGAGCTCACGTAGAAAGCCAATCTTTTTCCAATTTCTTCCCAAGAAAAGTGGGGAAGAGCAGAAACCGAATCCAGCCTCTCCAGGAACCTCTGCAACTGTGGACTTTTTAAGAAGGTGTCACTTACGCCCCAAAGAGAGAACCTTGCCCTGTACCTCAGTCTTCAGGTGAAGCTTTTTCCAAACATGCTTGTCATAAGAAAATGTGATACACTTTAACACAAAGGCTTATTTTACATAATGGGATATGAGCATAGGGTCTAGATGATTTGCATAAAAGTATAACAAAAATTTGAGGCGAAGAAACCTACTACTTTTTTTTTAACCCATTGTTCTAAGATACGGTAGAAATTAGACACAGAAATTTTATGTGTTCATCACTGAGTAATCAGGCTTTAAAGTTGTTTTTCTCACTTTCTTACTTTCCTTTTGGTGTTCCATCATAAATTTTCATTCGTGAAAATGAGCCACTCATTTCTGGAGATAGTGACATGAGGGACAGGCAAGGTTGCATGAGGCAGAAACTATATTATTTTTCTGAAAAACCTATTTAAGGGAAGTTGGGATACATCTAGAACTTACCGTTAATATCCAGTTTTTGTTGTTTGTGGATTTTTTTGTTTGTTTCTTGGTTTGTTTTTTAAACAAGCTGTGGGGATGGTGGTTTTTAGAAGTAGGTTTTAGGGTCCTCTGCCAGACAGAGCTTAAAGGCGGGTCTACAATGACTCCAATGAATGTTAGAAGGCTTTGAAACGGGGGGGTGGGGGGAAGGCAGGTTTTATTATACTATAAACTAGAGTAATTGACTGTTTAGGCAGAAGTCAAATGATACGGGAAGTTGTAAAAGAAATTAAGAGGTTCACATAGAAGTCGTTCCTTGATCATTGTGTCCTGGCGAGTGGATTAATTCTCCCAGCCTTGATTTCAATTGTCCACTGACCCTGGTGGCAAGTCCTTACCTTGAGATACGGTGTTTCCCTTGTTTAGTGTCCTGGTTTTTAATAAGGATGTGAGAAGGTTTTTCTGGGCCTGTCTGGGATTGGCTGCAGTGGGATCTGAGCAGTGAACATGCAGTAATAAATTTTCCAAGAGTGCTTTCAGTCTCCTCTGAAGGGTAGCTCAGAGACTGCTTGAATACAGAGGCTTAACCTATAGGGTCTCAACTGTACATCCTTGACCTTTGCAGGAGGAAGGTCTCTAGTGCTGTGTGGTGGAAACAGTCTGGGAACTTCAGCACATCCCTGTTCTATCTCCTCCCCAGGTCATGGTGATGAACACCATGGTCTTACACCTTGGGGATTTCATCAATGGTACTTCTTTGGCCTTGAAACTGGCCACATGCTCTGTATTTCAGTCTCCAGCCCATCCTTTCATGCACTTCAATATTCTGAGAAAAAAGTAAATGTTAGTAGATACATGTAGCTGTATTCCTTTGGGGGTTGGTTTATTTTCTTCTGAGAAATCTTTCTTTGCTCAGCTCATAAGCTTTTGAAAGGTGGTTTGCTTTTAGTGTGCAGTTAACATGACTTGATTGGGAAACGGCCATGTTAAAGGACTGAACATTGAGAAAACTTAATATATTGAGACAGGAAGAAATCAGAATGGAAACTATTTCTTGTCTTCCTTGACTCAGTTTTCTATTTCAGTAGTAAACTGAGAAAACAAAGTAGGGCGACAGCACTAGAAAATATGAAAACTAATTGATGAAATTATAATTATTTTTTAAAATAACTCTTTCAAATTACAGTTCCAAATTGGAAAGACATCTGATGTCACAGCAGCAACAAAAGTGACATAAACCTAATAGGAAATTACAAAACTTGTCTGAGACTTGATCACTTCTCTGTCACATTCAGGCTGCTGCATGTATTTGCATAGGAGTATTTTATTCTTATTAAAATAATTGTGTGTTTAGCCATTTTCTTTTTGGTGAAATGGCAGCCTTAAAGGCAGTTTTGCAATTACAGATCAGTAGTGACTGTGTTCAGAAAAAATAATCTATTTTGTTGCTTTTACTGGAGCAACAATACCGTAATGTGTCTTTTTGTCCAAAGCAGTCTGAGAAGTGCTTCATCATAGAATTGGTGAATTCAAAGGATAACTGTAGTGCTGACTAAAGAGTTAAATTAACATAATTTCAAACTCTATCAAAGGGTTTTAGTGTATATTTGAATCTTAAAATGCTAGGGAAAAGAAATGTCTTTCCCTGAATAAATTTTAATTTTTTTTTTTAATTTGGAGGGAATAACTCTGTTTTTTATAAGGCAAATACATAATGTTCTTTATAAATACAAATACAGCTATTTTGAAGTGATCTCATTGACTTTGGCACTTTAACTGTATGATTTAAACTTCTGTGTACCTGGACAGAAGAGTTTATGTTTTCAAGTGAAATTATACATTTTGGAAGGACAACAGATAGCATCTTAGTTTTCCTTTAAAAGAAATAGCAGCACTAAACCCCCAGTCTATAGGCAATTTTTCCTCTATGATTTGTATTTGGGAAAGGGGAGAAAAAAGCCCAGTGACATATTCAGTATATCAATGTCTAATTACATGATATAGGTGCATTGACACAGAACAAGAGGTCATGTGTGTTTCTAGCCAGTTACTGCCACTCTTCTCTCAATTAAATGTGCTAACATGGCAAAAAAACTTTGTGTCACAGACACACGCTTTAAAATCTTCATCTGGAGGCCTGTTCTTACTTCATTAATTTTCCCTTAGGTAGCAGTGCCTAATTATGAGCTGCATTAAAGCTTATATAAAAGAGGAAAAATCAGTTGCTGATAAAATCAAATTTTCTTTTCATTTATAGGCTTTCTGAGGGCAACATTTGAACTGAAATAACTGTAATGACAATTAAAAAAAATTGTCTCTGACTTCAGGGATCTTTTCAAACCACAGGAACTGGACAAATTGGAGTTGAAAGGACCTTGGCAATTAACGTGTCATCTTCTGCTCCTGTGTTGGACAGTACACTGAATACACTGGATAGCCAGTTAATTACAGATGTTTCAGCTTGTGCGGTTTTAGGTCAGATCAGAGTTGTGGCTCATGCCTCTTGATAGATTTTTTTTTTTCCCCTTCTCTGGTAACCTAATGAGGAGAATAAGCAGTGCAGGGATAGAGGGGTAAGTCAGTGAGGTGCCCTGGATCTAAATGTCACGCTCACAGTGTTGGACCAAAATGGGACTGTTGGTGAGGGAGGTGTTCTGCTCTGTGGTGGCTTCTTTGCAGTGGCCTTGCTTCTCCTCTGCACAAGGGTTTGAAGAGCAAGGGTAGGGTAGCACTGAGCAAATGAGGGTAAGTATAAATCTGCATATTCCAATGGTTTTAAAGAAAGCCTGAAAAGGGTAATTGCTGATTATTTCCCTTCACTGAAAATTTTGTCTTTTTGGAGTTGTTTTTGTTACAGTAGCATTTGGGTGGAAGAGTTGCCAAATGGGTGTAGCTGTTGTACTGCCCTGCTTATTTGCAACCTTAAAAGTAGCTGAGCTTTGATACTGTTGTCTACAGATTTAGCTATGAACCACAAATTCTTTGAGACAAGGGATTTACTGACAGCTATTTCAGCTGGGGTTTGTGTGGAAAATTTAAAATAACATGAATGAGGGTGGTAAGAATGTAGGCTCAAAAGCTTTCCACATCTTACTGGCATTCTTTCACAAACTCTTGTCCTCCCAAAGTCTGTGGAAACCAAAGTTAAGGCTGTTAATCTGTACACATTTATTGTACAACCTGCCTCACCCAAAGGCTCTGTCTGAGGAGACACACTTGACTTTTCCTTTCTGCAGTACGGCTGTTTGCAAGGCCAGCAGTTCATTGGATGCTGACTATGGATTTCACTTGGCCTATAAACTATATTTTGCACCCACAGAGCAGAAATCTGTGCACCTTCTGCACTTAGGTACTGCTGCCAGCTTTCAGCAGCAAAGGCGTTGGTTTAAAAAAACCAAAATGCAGCCATGAAAGAGGATTTTGTGTTTCTCTACCTTTAGTGCACAGTATTTTCCTCTACCCTTCAAACTTCGAGGGAAGTCTCCAGTGAGTGACAGATGGCTGATTAGGTAGAAAATGTGTGCCTGAGCCATATTAATAGAAATGTTTGTGTCTGAACCACATTAGTACGAACCTTGCTTGTTGTGATCCTGGGAGAGGATGATAATGCTTGTTATGAAATCTGGAAGTGACAAATTAGCCATTAGGATTTTATAGCCAACCTTTTTATTAAATGACTTTTGCAGGGTGTTTGGCCTCAGAAATCGATGTGCTAAGGGTGTAATGTTACTGCTGCCTTGGGCCACTCAAGATTGTTATTCCCAGGGGGGCAAGAAAATATTAAAGATCATCTAATTACTTGCAGCATCTTAAAAGGATGCTCAGAACATTGATATATACTTCTAACTTTGTTCAGTTTGAGGGGCAGTTATCAGCCTGATCCCTGAGAGAGCAGCTGGGTTTATTTAGGAGACAAAAGTGGGGAAGATCAAGGTGAAGTTGAAGGACTGTTAGGACATGGAAGAGGATGCTGAGCACCAGTTCTGTGGTTGAACCAGGAAAAACAAGAGCCAGAGCTCTTCTTTCCCTCTGTGTTGTCCCTGTGGGCTGGGCAGGGCTGGGGACAGCAGTAGGCGGCTGAACTGTGCTCTGCTGACCACTGAATGCAGAACAACGTGGATATTTAAAGCTGCCATGCTCAACAGTGGCCACAAACATGTGGTTTCCAAAATCCTGGTTACTCTGGTCCTCGTGGAGATCTGGTGGTAATTTTAGGACTTCTTTAGTTCCTTTAGTTTGTTGTTCGAGAAGCTGTTCAGTCTGGTGGTTATGGATAGTGGAAAAATCTTGACGTTCCCAGGTATTAAATAACATCTCTCCTTTTCTCCTGGTAATAGAAGGCTCAGGAGTAATTCTGGATCTGTAAAATTGTATTGGAACAAATGAAGTGCCTCTCAAGTGCCAAATAAATAGGTATATATTAACGTCATCTAATTTTAGGATAATTGAATATGTTTGCTGCTCAAAACCCATTTCATTTTCTTATATCTGCACATTTGAAATAGGTCTGGCTTCAGTCTATTTTCTTGACTTAAAGAAATAGTGTTTGGATGTCAAAAATTGAATTAACAATTCCATTATCCTCGTCTACTTCAATTTCAGGTTTATCTGCATCGATGAAGAAGTCTTCTAGGAATAATTCTTTTTTTAACTGGAAAAAGTCTATTATTACTTGCAAAACCGATGTAGAAAGCTGCACAGTTGCTAATAATCTGGGATTTCCCCAGTGTATATTTTTTCCTTGCTTAGAGTATTTGCAATTAGAAGTCTCCATCTCAATGGGATGATTAAAAAATAATTTACCACTTGGAAAGAATAGGTCTCTTCAGGCAAACTGCACTTCTATCGGTTAATTATTCCTAATTTTTGGTTATCTGATACAGTTCTTCCTGACCTGACATCTGCATAATGTAGAAGCTAATGAGAATAGAAATTAAGCGTGGTAGTTGACATGTCCTCTATTCAATTTGAGAGAGTAAGGTGGAAAGAGATTGAAAATAAAATTGTCAAAGTGGGACTTCAGCATTACTGGCAACTTTATATGATAGACCAAATTTTTATATAGATGGATAGATAAGTAGAGAGAGAAAGACACACAGTGCCAGTGCCTCACCACCCTCATAGGGAAAAATGTCTCCCCTGCATCTAATCTAACCCTTCCCTGTGGCAGTTTAAGCCATTTCCTCTTGTCCTATCGCACTCTGTGCCCTTGTCAAAAGTCCCTCTCCAGCTCTCTTGTAGCCTCTTTGAGATAGTGGAAGGGGCTCTCAAGTCTCTGTGGTGCCTCCTCTTCTCCAGACTGAACAACCCCAACTGTCTCAGCCTGTCCTCAGGACAGGTGCTCCAGCACTCTGATCATATTTACGACCTCCTCTGGACTCGCTCCAACAAAATACTTCATATTTCAAAATACTCTGTGTTTTAGCATCATAAAAAGTAGCACATAAATTTGGGTAAAAGGGGAAGACAGTCCTTCAGCTGTTAATGCAAATTAAAGCTGGCTTATGGACACAGGGAGGCAAATGGCATAAATGGAGCGCATGTGCAAAATAAACTGATTGCTTTAAAGCAAATAAAGGTGAGATACATGACAGGACCATTATGGAAATACTAATCTGATGTTCACCTTGGGTCTTGCAGCTCTTACACAGTGGTGAAAGGTTGTTTTATTTGAGTAAGACCACTTCATTCCAATTAGCCGTGGACACGGACAAGCGTATTCAGAGACAAAAGGCCACCTAACACATTTTGGAGGTAGTTAACCTGTGTGGCTCTGGTCTTTACTGATGCAGAAGCATTATTCAATTTTTAAAAAATACTCCATTTTGCTTTTGTTGACAGCAGAGGAATAGAATAATGTTACACTTCGAATTTTTCTTAGTGAGAAAATAACTGTATCCCAGTTGAGGGAATTATTATGATAAATGGGCAAAATCTGCTCCCATCTCAAAAACAAACCATTTTTTTTCTTTTCAGAAGGCACACAGCTCACAAAATATGATGACAGATGCAAACAAGCAAGTTACAAAGCCCTTACAATAAGATTGCAGCAGAACTTTTGAAAAAGAGGGAGTGCAGCATATGAGCCGAAGCCATCTGTCTCTGTTACACAGCATTCCCTCCTTTGGAGATAATAAGTATGGGTGTGGCTTTTCTGTTGCTGGCTTTTTATACAAAATTGTCCCTAAGAAAAATAGAATTGATCCAGAATAAGGTGAAACTTACTTGTGCTACTATATATTCCTTGGACTGCGGCCACAGAGTTATAAGTTCCACTGCTGTTCTCCATCTCTGCACTGGCATTCGGGGAGAATAGTGGAATCTCTGGTAGTGAGTTACTGACCCCATGGCTTTTCATTAAAAAAAGCTTTATAAATAATATAATTTATTATGGTGGAACAATTTTTTTTAGGGGTGACAGGTAAATTCTCAGTCCTGCTGCTTTAAGTGATAAATTGCTTTTGGGGCTTGCTAAAGATTAATTATATCTTTTAAATAAAATTGAAACTGCAACTGAATTGTATTTCTTATAAGGGGGAAATTGAGCAAATTTTAGTATTTAGCTTAGAATTTGGGAATGTAATTTTTAATCTATTTTTAGATAAAATATTACTGTTTTGATTATTGTGCACTAGTATATGTGAATCATTAAAATTAGCCACCTCTTGTTCCATTTAGTCGTAAATGACTTACTAAATAAAAGAAGTTTTAAGACTTTGTATTGTAGTAGAACTGAATCAGGTCATTTTTACTTGGGCCACAGCTGACTTATAGTCCTGTCCTGAAGTTACGACAGGTGGTGTTGAAGAATTTAACACTGCTCTGTGCAAGCTATTGTATTGCTTATGTAATTCCACATATTTTAAAAATGAGGTTTCTAAAATAAATACAACGTGGAACAGAATTATCTCGAGTGGAAATAAGATTGCTTTTATCTCCTCATATTGGCTCTGAACTTTGTTTCATGATGGAGGTGGTGTCAGGTATGGAAGCGGTACTGAGATGTGTCTTGGCACAAAAAGTAATAATGCAGTTAAAGGAAACATTAGAGGAATGAATTACAATGCTCTTTAAGTGCTTTTTACTTGGAGAACTGAGAACATTCAGCATGTTATTAAAAAATAAAGGAGTTGGTTTATATTTTGTATGTACCTATTCCCTCTGAATAACTCTGTCATTGATCTTACAGATGCACATCCCTCTCCTGCTCTCCATGTGCAGGCTGCACCTTGTCCTGGTTTGCTATTCCTGGAGTTTAATGGGATATGCATGAGAATCCTGCTCCTGGAAATAATATTTATCTTCTTAATTTCTTGTCAAGTGTTTTAGGAAGGTCAGATTTGCCATCAGTTAGCTTAGCAGCTTTTTACCAGCTTAGTCATGGAGCCTCTATGCATGTGTTTGCTGCTTTCCCTACTGGGCTAGAGGAAAAGTAAGCCCAAGGAGGCAAGGGAGGAGGGAGAATGGGAGGCCCCTAAAATATCTGTTAACTCCCAGTTGTCTCAGATCCAGTATCAGGTGCTTCCTGACTTCAGGTGGCCAAGTACCTTTTTATTGGTGGTAAGAAGGAAAATCTCTTTTTTCCTTGTACACTCAGAATCAGTTGGCTCTATGAAATTTAGAGTTGTCTTTAATCTGTATTTTAAATACTTGCACAAAAGTTTGGCTCTGAAACAGTTTCCAAGCTTTGTTTCTGTCCAGTCCCTCCTTTGGTCTTGCCTGAACTAAGTTCGGGTTTACTGTCCCTGTTCCCTGACAGTGGACTGGCAGATGCCAGTGACCTGCAGCCTTCCTTTTCCTAAGCTGTCATGGTGCTTTGGGTAACATCTGCTTTTATGTTCTCTTCCAGTCTTCCAGTAGCAGATGCTTATTTTAAAAACAAATATTAATACATTAGTATGCAATGCTCAGAGCAGCAATTTGAGAACACAGTTAATGTGATTTTCCTGTTCTGTAACACTTGTTTTCCTTGTATGCAAACTCTGGTGGAGCAACTGTGACAGTCTTCTCAGTTGAAGTTTGAATATTAATTTTGCATTGGCTATAGGAGCTGGTACCAAGGTAGACTTTAATGAGGCTGGCACTCAAAAGCATTCATGTGTAACTGGTGCTGTCTTGAGAAAAGATGAAAACACTCTCAAGTCACCAAGGGGCACCAGAAGTCAAGGAGCAGCTTGCCAGCTTTTATTATTTCCTCGACTGTCTCTTCTAGTTGGTTTTTCTCAGCTCAGCTGATATTCTACATGAATGTGCAGGACTTCTGGAATTCTCTATTTAAGATTTTCCTATTAATTTACTACTTTGTCTTTTTTTAAAAGGCCAAGACTAAATACTTTTGGAATCAAGTGTAAAGCAGCCCCTGACATCAGAGAATTTGGATAACAGATGCTATAGGGAACAGAGGGTAATTGTTATGGCGCTTCTGCTTGCTGACAGCAAACAAAACCTTCTCTATGTAAGACAAGTCAGTGAGGATGTTTGGACACCCGGCCCCATCCCATGCAGGGAATGCATTGTTTGAGATGATGGTTACTGTGGTTTTGCACAGTTTCTGTCTTGCACAATTTCTGTCTGGTGTTCAGTTAACTTAGAAGATAAATTGACGCTTAGCAGTAAGTTGCATTCTTTAACAGTAAGTTTAATCCTTTGGTGTGAGTTTTCCCAACAGGTTTTTATTTATCTTGAGGGTGTATAGCTATTAATATTCACAACTGCTCTTAAAAGGAAACACCAAAACCACTCTGACACCTGTAAGTAAATGGCCTCCCCACAGTGACCAAAAGTAAGTGGTAAAACCCGGCCCTCCAGAACTATTCCTTAAAGGATCTTTGGCAGAATTTGGCCAAGAGGCTTTCAGTGCTGGGGCTATAACTTTCAGTGCATTAGTAGGCTTGTTTTTTTTTTTTTTTTGTTTTTTGTTTTTTTTTTTTTCTCCGTAAAAAGAGGATTAATTGGACAGATTTTCAATCTAGCCACTTAAGGAAACTGGGACAAGTTCTGCTTGCTTTCTGCCATCAGTAATTCCTTGTGGTTACTGGAGCTGCTTATCTGGAGAGAAACACTAACAGAATTTGGTCTGTTATGGATAAGCACTAAAAAGTAAAATAATTTGAGTCATAGCAAAACATGCATGCTCCGTGGACAAATGCAGTGAAAACTGTTGGCGGCACGTTTGGGTGGGAAAGGGACAGTATCTGCATGGTGTTGTCAATGCATTTCCTACATGGCATTTGGTGGGAGTTGATTCTTACTCTACTGAAGCTGTAGTGATGCTCTGGTTGTTTATGGCAGTGCCTGGGAGCAAACTGAAGACTTGAATTCTTCAGAAATCTGTGAAAGGATTCTCAGAGAAACATAGGTTGAAGGATTTTCGGGATGTTTTGCAGTGTGTATTGATTTCCTGCTCTGCAAGGAAATCTGAAATATGAAATGCGAGGTAATTTCCTAGTTACATGAAGTATTTGACTAAATCCAGAGGGGGAAGATGACTGACAGTGGAGCAGGGCTGGTCCGTACTGTAACATGTGTCTTGTTCTGTAGAGTGACAGGCAGGTAAGTGATCTGGTGGAGTGACTTAGGAGAAGAGGAGTCGAGGGAGTGGATTACAACCAGCAGCTCTGCTTCTAACTTGTGCCACTTGGGGCAAATCACTTCAACTTGGAGTGAAATACTGTTTTCATTAATTCAGACATAAACTTCTTTTGGTTTCTGGGGAATGTGTTTTCTTCCTCTGCAGTTTCTTGTGTTTTCTTTCAGATATAATAGACAGGTGGGGAAAAAAATGATATAATATTGAACATCATCAATGTTATTACAATGCTACCAGCAGAGAAGCAAGCAAATAACGTGGCTATTGTGGCTCTATGTATTAAGGTTTTCCTTACACTGATGCTTTCCTTGGTTACTGAACAATTTTGCATTTTCTCGTTTCCGTATCTTAAAATCTGTTGTTTTAATGACATTTTATTGACTTGATACATTTTAAAACATATGGTTTCTGCCAAATTTGCCTGTGGTGTTTGCACATCCAGTGTTATTGTATCTGTGTGACTGTTTTGTCCACTGGAAAAACCCCCACCCAACAACTGAAACAGTTTTAGGAAATACATGTAGAAAATTACTTAATGCTGTAGATACATAATTAATCTTGCCAACCATCAGAAAAAAAATCCATTTTAATACATTGTAATCTGTACAATTGTTTTCAGATTATGACATGATAAACAATTGTCTTGGATTCCACAAATTAAAGCATACCCAATAAATGGCTATTGAAGATGGCTGAATAATTGTTAGTGGTGAAGGGTGGACTTTTCCTCTAGGTTAATCTTACAGCAGCTTAGATGAATTTATAAATAAAGCTCTTCCTCCCCTGCTCTCCTCCCAGCCTGCCGTGGGGTCTGTGCAAGTCCAACTGGTCTTTCTTCTGCTGTTACATTTCTGGTTTTAGGCTCTAGCTGGAGTTTACAGCATGCAAAAGTGCTTTCTATTTTTCACGGAGTTGGAAGAACAGGTAGAGAGGAGAAGTCTTAGGTACCAATCTCCTAGTATTTAGAGTGAAAAGAAAGGTAATTATTACCAAGGAATGAAACCATAATCTAATTTTCCATAATCTGCTAACTTTCAGTCCCTGCTAACTATGGCCTGATTTGAACAAGCCACATAAGAGTGAGCAGTTATGTATAGGATTATGCAGTATATGCTAAACATTAATTGTCATATTTGGAATGAACTGGATCATTGCTTGCACGCCAGAGAAGAATGCCAGCAGTTTGTATTTCCACATGAGAATACACTGGGAATTGTCCATTGCTAAAGAAAGAAGTGGGCAGAATTCTAGTTTTAATAAAAGGCTCGTAAGGACCTTGTTGGTCTCACTTGTTGGTTTTTTAAAACTTCAAAGAAAAACTTCTTTGCTAAGAATATTTGTTTGAACTAACTCAGTCTTTATTTTTAACATAAAGTTAAAATCAACACTGCCAGCACAGTTCTAACAAAAGTTAGAATGCAGTGTCATTATGTATTTCATTTTAAGTGATTCATTGTATTATAGGTGAAATGTGTGCTTACTTCAGAGACTGAGTATGTGACAAGGAGGAAAAATAGTGGCCAAGAAACTTCTTAGAAGGCAGAACAGGGTCTCATTCCCAGCCTCTATTTTCCAGCACACCTTCTATGGTTCATTAAGGCAGCTGCTTTCCTATAATCAAGGCTATACAGAAGAACAGAAGCAGCTTCAAATGTTTCAGGGCAAAAGCTGTGAATTCTGTAGACCATTGAGATCCTTAGTCAGCGACCCACCACTTTCTCACTTTGGTGGCTGTAGATGCTTGAGTAAAGAAGAAATTATTGTTTAATATGCACCTGTGGTCGTTGTGCACACTGTGGTCTCTGTTCATGAACTTACTGGGGCTGGCTGCTGCAAAGGCACCTCTACCACATGTGGCACAACCTGAGTCTGAGTTTGGAACTGAGGTTTCTGTAAAAGGCTTTCAGAAAGAAAAAAGTATTTTCTTTCCAAGTGCTTCTTGGGAGTAGTATCTCCTGAGGAGGACTGTGCTGAAAACCTTCTGTGTGGTGACTGCAACTCTCATCTTGGGAAAGGGTTTAAACTATTCCCCCATTCCTAGTGGTGTTTAAATGGTTTTTGCCTTCAACTATGTCATTTGGAGAGAAAATACTTATGTCTTACTATGCTCTGACATATTGAAGGTATAAAAGTACACCCTACTCAGGTGAATGTTGGTGTATGTTAGTTGTAGGGAAGTGGAAAGAAAATCGATGAATGAAATTAGTGTATTTTTGTATTTTTTCTAACTTAAAGATTAATCTCTTTGAATTGATAATGTGCTACTTTGCAGAGAAGAGCTGAGTCTTTTTGAATCCAAGTCCTTAGTTTTGGAGGTGTGTTTTATATAAGTATTCTTTGTTTCAAACTATGGCTATGATATGGCCATATATTGGACTTAATGTGCAGCAATCCTGTGCAATGCTGGAGTGCTTTGATGTGCAAGCTTTAAGAATAAGAGATTAACCTCTCTCCCTAGTAGACAAAGAGTTCTTATTTTGCATTTTTTGGTGGGACCTTATCCAGGAGTCATCAAAGTCTATGGAAACCATCCTATTTACTTCAATGGGAATTGGATGAGGAACACAATTTTTGTGGTGTGCTGTTTAAAAAAAAACAACAAAAACTTTGTAGTAAAGTCATAATTGCATCCAGATGAGCTTCCCAAAGCGGTTATGAAGCAGCTGGTGGAAATGCCTTGACATGACCAAATTCAGCATGCCACTTGTTTCTGTGTGTGGGAAAATTTGACACAATCTGGAAGTAATTAGTCTGGAACCAGCAGCACTCCCTGAGCAGTCCTTTTAAAATGAGTTGCAAATAAAAAGGCTAGAAAATCCCTAGCAATAGGTGTATTATTCTGTGTGTTGTGGTAGGTGTTTTTGTCAGTAACATGACTTCCATTTTTTAAAATGTGTTTTTGACCTGCATCACACTGTATGTGCAGCACACTGTAATAATGATAGTCTTCCTATCATTTGATTTTTTTCTGTTCTTCTGCACATTACACAGTCTTCTGGGCCAAAACCTCTTTTTTCATTAACATCTGGGACACTAGATTGGACTTTCTAAGCAATACAAGTTTGGTGATGTAGGCACAGGAGCCTTTGCTGTGGACAATTTTCTGTACTCTGGCTGGGTCCTCTTGTCTATTGCTGCTAAGGAACTAAGCGATATGAATAAAATACTTAAGAATAAAACCAAGAAGAAACCCAGTTAAACAGGGAAATGGAGATAAGTGCAACACATGATGTTCAACAGTGGGTTTATTCCTTGTGGTGCTGCTTTGTAGTGATTCATTCCCAAGCGCAGCCATCTCAGGGCAGAGCATCATCCTGCCTCTGATGGTGTTCAGTAGCAGCTGTTTAAGGAAGACAATAAAAAAAGACAAAAAGGTAGTAACAGCTCACCAGAATCATGTTCCCATCTTCAAAAATGGGCTGTAAATGTATCTCCCCAATTTAAGGGGAATTACTTGTGCTGTTTCAAGTAAGGGAAATATGAAGGCAGTGTGGCCTTATATCTTTTCCTCCATGAGGTCAGTGCTGAATTGCTGAGCTATTACTGCTTGACCATAGACCCTGAAAAAATAGGATGGGGCAAAATAGAGAAGAAACTAAAAAATTTAAAGATCTGATTTTTTTGAGAGGCAGCATGTGCAAGGATGGAAGCATTATTTGGTATGCTTTTAAAAACAACAATAGTAAAAAGGACATGTATTTCTTAATGTGAAATGGGAAGAGGGAACAAAAGAGGAATTTCAGAAAAACATACTGATAGAAAACAGCAAGACTTAATATACTCTCTAGCTTCTGAAACAGAGAAATAAAATTAACTTTTTCAATTCAGTTATGACTAGCCGAGCTGTAATGTAATATAGTAAATCTCTCAGTGTTATGTAATAAAATTAGTCAAAAGATGACAAAAGCATAAACCATGCATTAATGAAAAAGCCTCGCAGGACTTGTATTTAAATTGGATTGTGCATGTTTGATTTATGCTGGTGTGTAAGTACACTTGGCTCAAGTGTTTTTGGAAGCATGGGCAGTAACCTCTTTTTCTGTGTTTGCTGTTCTCTTTCGGGGTTGTGGTTTTTTTTTGTTTTTTTTTTTTTTTTTTTTTTTTTTTTTTTTTTTTTTTTTTTTTTTTTT
>VZRQ01006817.1:1118408-1147148 GCA_013397975.1 Machaerirhynchus nigripectus
TTTTTGTTTGTTTTGTTTTGTTTTGTTTTTTTTAAAACCATTTGGAAATACATTACTAAATATTACCACAGCATTGACAATTATATGGTAGTGGGAAGAGATAAGTGTGTTGTGCAGTCTGAGAATATAATTAGGAAGAAGCAAAAAGCCCTATTTTACTGCAGCATGGTAAATGGTAGAATTGCTAGATTGTCTTGAGCTCACTTGGTTCAGCTTAGATGCACATAACACCCATCAGCAGCAAACTTTTCACTCAAGCAGTATCAATGCATTTTAAGAGGAAGCATTCCCCTGGTTTCGTTTTGATTGCAGGCCAGCTCTGCATGTGTTGATATTTCAGAAAACAATGTATATTCAAATACCTGTTTTTTCCAACATGATTTCTGATGGTACCTCTGATGATGCTGTGGGTTTAATGATGGTAGTGACTCTTTGTTCATGCATAACATGCATAAGCCAGCAAGCTGTGCAGACCCTGTTAGCAGCTTTTAAAAAGCTCCCCGAATCAGTTATAGAGATGAATATCTAATTTATAGCTGTGAAAAATGAAAGGAAACAGAGGTGGCTTATCAAGTTCCAAATCAATTCCTTTCCTTGTGTCTGAGCCTTATTTCTGCTCCCCGCTCCCATCTGCTGATAGAAACACCCCTTGATGCTTCATCAGTATATTGTTTTCAGCTGCAGCATGCAAACACTGTCAGTGTTTTACTATCCCAAGACACTAGAGTTTAGCTCTTCTCTATTTCCGTTCAGCTTGAGAGATGTTTGAAACCTCTGTCCTAAACAAAAAAAATGCACAAATATGGGAAGCTGCTCTCTAACACAAGTTGAAAAGAAAGTAGCATAATGCTGTGGGAAGGAGCAAAGAAATACGTTAAAATTGAGATTTTTTTTTTGTAAAAATGAAGTCAGTTTAAATGAGGCAAAGAAAAGGATTGAATGTAAGCAAACATGATGCTAACTGCTCTGGAATGAAATAGCATGGACTGGGGGCTCAGATGTGTTTCTGCTTTCAGAATCCTGTTTACTCTCAGCACTATTCCTGGATTGATTCCTGCCTTGCACTCCAGCCAGGCCAGGAGGCTCTGTGCTGTAGTAGCAGAGTGATTAGGACTGAGCCCTTTTCCCTGGTGGTGTGAGATGTCTGTCATCACATAGTCTGTTGTGGAAGGCACATCTGTCCTATCCCTGGGGCTGCATTTATGGTGCAAATGCCTGACCCGCTGTCGGGCCCTCTCAGGCCTGCAGGAGGTGGGGATCCCGTGTCCCAGCATGCCGGTCAGCATGGTGTGCCAGTCGGTGTGTTGTGGTGTGCCGGTCAGCATGGCTGGTGTGCCGGTCGGCGTGGTGTGCCGTGCCGTGCCGTGCCGTGCCGTGCCGTTCAGCATGGTGGGTGTGCTGGTCAGCGTGCCCTGGCACAGCCTGTCCTCGCGTCGCCTGCCACCTGCACAAGGTGTTACCTGAGTGGGAGCGGGTGGGGAGGCAGCATCTGTCCGACAACGCTTTCTTGAGCGCTTCAGGGATGAGGTAATGTTGCAGGATTTAATGGGATCCGTGTGACTCAAGTTGCTGATACCAATACACTAATTTATGTGCTGATGGATCTGACAAGTGCCCAATCTCCTCTGAGCCCTCCACCCTGGCCTGCTTACGGAGATGCAATGAGGTAACGCTCATCCTGTTGTGGTTTCAGTCCACCCACACGCACCATATGCATAATTTTTCCATAAAGGATGACTGTCAGGGTATACATTATCTCAATTTAAGACAGTTGCACGTACTCTTATTTTTCACATACAGCTGTTTACCTATAAAATTTATCTAAGTAAAACAGTTGTTGAACAGCCAAGCAAAGTTAATTGTTGCATTGACGGAATGTATTGTGTGATGCTTGTTTAACAAGGGTCCTGATATCTTCTCTTACTTTTCTGTTTCTCAGTTCCACTGGATAGCTTGTGTTTGTTAACAAACATGCTCTTATGGGAATTTTTAATAAGTATGATGATATTGTTTGCATTCCAAGTTACAGATAAATGGTCAGCTTTTCAGAAGTGCTTATTGTCGGGTGAGCTTATCTTACTTAAGTTGGTGGTAAATCCTTCATTAGTATCAAAACTAGTACAGTTAAGGGAGCACACAAGCAGTTTTGGAAATAAGAAAGAAAGTGCTAAGAAGGTGTCAGCTTGCAGGACTGACAGGATAGCAAGCTCATTGCTTCTGTTACAATGCTAGAATTTGGCTATTTGCATAATATAGAACAGTAACACTAATTTACAATTCACGAATAAGCCTTTCAGATAGGTGTTTCAGACACGACTGACGTTTGTGAATGCTTCTCAGATAAATTGAAGGTTTTGAGCACATTTTGTTTATATCGGGAAGCTGAAATTTTACTCGGATGCCCAAGCCTGAAAACAGAATGTAATTTGGCATTCGTGTGTAAATGGTTCCTGAACAAGGGCAGTGGGGGAATACTGATACAATTTGGTGTTTAGTTGTGCATGTAATAGATACTAGCTTGGTCATTCGGTGCTTGTGTTGTGAGAGGAGAGATGTGCGCCAATATCTTTACAAATTTGATGGGTGTTAACGTCTTTAAAATGGGTCTTAGTGCCTCTGCTGACTCTGGGCAGCAGGTTCCTTACCGGGCCGAGTCAGTTTGTCTCCTGAAATAGACATGGGTCTGCACAAACCTAAACTTCTGAACTTTGGGATAAAACAGTAGGTTCAAGGGGGGATATGGGGTAAGCAGTTCGGGAAGGCTGTACCTTCCTAGTACCTCAGCCAATGGAGACAGGAAGAGGGCAACATGCAGCCGGGAGTTTAGGAGAAAAGGGAGGCTGAGCCCTCTGAAACCTTGAGAGAGAAAACCCCGCGGGCGTGTACCCTGGTGGACTCACTCCCTTTATTCGAATACGGCTGAAGGACTCCTCTGTCTCCTTTTTGGAAATAAACCTCTGGCGTTTGTGGATTTTCCTGACAATTGTAAACTTGCTGGTTATGTTAATTGGTTTGCTATAAAGAGAAAAGGCTGCAGTTCAGAGGTACTCAAAATAAACTCTTTTAGTTTTTAAATCAAGATTTAAGGGTAGTGCTAGTACTGAAGAAGGCCGGCTTGCCTTAGAGCTGTAATAAACCGTGGTAGGTTTGAAAAGGCCTCCTGCTTAGTTGTGCACTTGTTGCAGCTGAAAGATATTGCTGGAGTTTTCCCCCTGGTTGCTGTGCTGATCTTTTTGGTTTAAGGTATGATAAAGCACAGGGTGGGGCCTGGGAAGTGTTTGGTGGTGGTGCTCCTGGGCTACGAGAACGTGTGTCCCATCCGCGGGATTGTGGTGTTTCCTGACGCCAGGGGAGCTGTGTGAAGATGAATGTAGGAGTAGTGGCAGATGTGCTGACTGAAGAGCTGCATCAGGAGATGCAGAGCTGAAAGAGAGATAGACAGTAAAGTCTTGTATGATGTCTGTGATAAACATGATAAAAACTTGCTGAGGAGCAGCTTGGATTACAAAGAACTTTTCTGCCTCTTTCATGTCTCATGATAATTGTCCATTTTTATTCAACTTCTTTCAAATGGGGTTCTAATTAAGCAATAATTAATGAAATATGAGACTAAACATCAGCAGATTTCTGGTGGTCAGAGACGTGCTCAGGGCAAAGTTCAAAGCAGTTTTGTAAAACCTGTGTTTGAAACAAAGCAAAAATATTTATTACCAAAACAGGAGACAGATTCTGTGAGTGTAAATGCAGATTGAATTAATTTTCTTAGTGTTACGCTGAACTGAAAAAACATAAAATTCAATATTTATTCCTTTTAATGTGGTTGCTGCATCATCACCACAAATTTAAAAAACTGCCTCTGTAACCAGATAAGAAGATGCTATCAGGCACTTCTAATTTTAATTAAGGTTCAACGTATTGGAGGAATATATATTTAAAGAATTAATTAAAATGCTGTTCGCTGCATAAAGAGATACTGGTATAGGAAATTAGCTAATTGCAATATCATAGGGGATCTGTGCTTTGCAAGCTGTTTTGTGATGCTAAGAAAGCATCTTCACGTGGATGAGCGGGACATCTTGGGGGAACCAGGAGATGATGACAGTGACCTTCTTTCTGGGTTAGTTTGAGTAAAAGTGGGCTTGCCGCATCTATGCATGTCAAACAGTGTTACTTCAATTTTTGTTTTTCTTTGGGGTGGGTGACTGGTACAAATGCTCAAAATATTTGGGATAATTGGACATAATTTGATTGCATCATGATAATCCTGTCTCCTGCAAGAAGGGCTTTTGAGGTGGTTAAGATACCTTTAAAGACTGGAGTCTTTCAATGCTGCCATTCTTGATAACCTTTTTATCGCTGCAGATTTGTGCTGGAGTTCCTCAAAGACCAAATCATGCTTTATTTAATATTTTCATTAGCAGCCTTTACAGAAGAATTAAAAATGTGCTAAATAAATTTGCCAACTCCAAAGCTGAGAGACATTGGCAAGGCGGGGGAGGACTGGATTATTATGTGAGAACTGCTTTCCTCTGCCGTTAATTGGTTTCAGGAGAATGTCATGTGCTTAAGGATGGATGATATTAATTTCTTCTATAAGCTCAACATCACCATTTGGGAGCAGCAAAGAATGAAGGTGTCCTATCTGTACTTAGGAAGATGAGTTTAAACAGGCACAGGTCAAGGAAGGGTAATTAGGATAGTGGTGGAAGGATCAGCCAGCATTTTACCAGTAGCCTGGAAGAGCTTGGCTTCAGCCTAGAAAAACATAAGCTGAGAGGAGCTAGGATTGATTTCTCTAAGTATATGGTAGCAAAAAACCCAAGCAAACCACAGTTACTTAAGCTAAAAGATGGTTTTAGAAGGCGGTATGGGGCGTGAATATGGACTCCACTTCATCTGGCAGGCAGGTGATTTCTCACCCTATTTGGTGCTTCCATGGCCACGGTGCCTTGAGCATTGCTAGTTTTGGCAACCCCAAGGTCAAGTGTTGGAAGTGTCACCCCCAGAGCACATTTATTGGGAGCTAGCTTTAAATGATTTCTTTGAAAAGAAAGAACAAAGCTTCTAGGGAGAAGTACTTAAAAAGGGAACTTAATGCATAGGCAGCCCTGTCTTCTTTAAGGATTTACTGCTGCTCTTGGTGGGTGTGTGGATGCGCCAGACGTCTTCCAACACCTCTGAGAAGGTGCCAGTCTGTCAGATTAGCTCAACTAAAATAAACCTTTCTCCCACTCCCTGCCTGCTATCAGCCCTTTGAGAGAGAATTGCCTTTTAAAATGTACTGGGGTGTTCGCTGGGCTTTTATTCTGTGGTTTTAAGCTAGTTTTGAAATGAGCAGAGAGGAGGTGAAAAATGTTGGACGCTTTTAACACTGTCATTTAATGATCTCATCCTTTGAGCCCGTTTGTGGAGAGATGGCTTATCTTGAACTGTTCTCTCCTTTCCTTGCCTGTTTTCCATGAGAATGTCTCCTATTGTGTTAAGCCAATAACCCTTTTTAATAGGTCAGCATAGAGTATTAATGAGTTTTTACACTGTGGTTATAAATGTCACACCTGTATCTAAGAGTAGGAGTGGGAAATAGAAAATATTGGCTGGATTTGTTCTCTTATTTTCAACAGTGTGAAACAGTTGATCTTCTGATTTAAAACAAGGGCTTTTAGTCAGAGCCTTTAAGCTTTTGTTATTTAAAATTCAATCCCAAGGACCAAGCACTGTGGCGCTTGCCTTCATAAGCACCTGCTTTAGGAAAGTTAAAAAATTACGAATTTGCTGTGAAATAGGTGTATGTGTAACAAGAGAATTTTGCAGAACAACCTGCAAGTAAAAGTTTAGAGTTTTTATTTGTCTTGTGAACCCACAGTATATTCACTTGGCAGCGATGAACCTCTGCTTGCAGCACAGCAGAGTTCTGTCACCTCCTCAAAAGGCAGCAGAATTAGTGCTGACAGAGGTATAAATGTGGCAGGCTTGGCTTATACCAGGAGTGGCCAGTATGATTGACTTGGTGTAATGTGTCCAAGTCTCCATATGGGTGGCAGGTCTAAGAAAACATATTGCACAGCCCAGAAAACAGCATAGTGGGAAACGGCCACGGTGGTTCGTAGAAGGGAGGGGTTGGCAGCTCTCCAAGGCTCCCACTCCTGCCTCCTTGCCAGTCTGAATTGCAGAGCTCCCCAGTAATGTCATCCTTCAGAGTTTCTACTGTTTAATTTCCTCCAGCAGCAACCATTCCAGCACAGCGTTGCTGCTGGCAAGGCAAGGTAGCCCTGGTGCTGTCACTTCCATTTTGTTTTCAGCCGCAGTTACCTTCGTAAACAAAGGGCTGAGCGTCTGCAGTTTTGCTTTATCAAATGGTCCTGTAATACTGCAAACAAAGAAAAGGGAAGCTGAAGGCATTTGAAAGTAGCTTAATAAATTAGTATTAGTATTGTAATTTGCAGACTCTTTACTTTTGGCTGCTTAGCAAAAATTACTTGGAAGACCTATTAATTTTATCATAAGAATGATGATGCTGTATACAGAAAAATATCTGGCCATATGCTTGTACCTTTATTTTAAAGGACAAAGATTAATGAAATATAATTTCAAGGGAAAAATAATTTATTATTATACATCTATGCTTTCAAAGAAAATGGAGAATAGATGGATTTAGAGCACTAAGGTTCCCATTTCCACTATGGCTATGTATATAATATATGCTTTTGAGAGATCAGGGTAAGTTTCATGTAAAGAGTATTCTTGAATGGCAGAGTAAATATCACAAATTCTGTGTTAGTCTGATGTGGACTTGCACGGATTTCAGTATTGTATAGCTGGCTTCATATCTGGTTATTAGTACATTTTACATTCCTCTGGCATATTGTGCTGATTTCTTCTATTGCTGCTACAGCTAAGCCAAAAATTACTGGTCCCTTTTAAGCTGATTAGAAGAACATTTAAAAATCATTAGTAAAGGAAGAATATTACAAAAAGGTCCTTATAAAGCACATTTTTTTTTTAAAGAGTGTTCTGGACACAGAATATTTTCAGTTTTTTAAAATAAAGTTGGAACATCAAAGTTGATCACTGTGATTGGAGGAGTAGGCAGGAGTGGTGTTTGTCTTTTCCTGCTAGTTTTCTTCTAATATGAAATACCTGCAATTACCACAGTTGCCTTCTCCCATATAGGAAATACTGGGTTTTTTCTCTAGGCGGGTACAATGATTACTCCTGCAAAACTGTCGATTTAATAACAAATACCCCCAGCACTTGGCAGTGTTCACGGAACCTGCATCATCAGCATATAATCATATACCACAGGTATTAAGTAGTGAGTGGTTTTTTTACCATTAGAGGAATAGTCAGATCTGGGTCAGCTCCCAGAAGAAGAAGAGTTTAAAGGTCTTGGACAACTTCCTAGTGCCCACATATGAATTGGCCGCTTCCCTGTTGTGCTTCAGTGGTTCAGGAAAACTGGCAGTTTTTCATGTGCTCTCTGAGTCCTGTGCTGAGGTTGCTCACCCGTGGGCTCACAGTGCCTCCTTTGAAAGAGAGAGATGCTTCAGGCGGGCATGCGGCATCTTGGGATTGACGACAGAGCTGCTTTTAGATATCTGTCCTGAACCTGAACATAATGACCCTCCCCATAAATTTATTCTGTTCACTCATATCAGGTGATTGGGATGCATAATGTCCTAAAGTAACCCTGGTGCTTCTGTTAATTTTTCTGTTAATGGACCCAAAAGAAAAAGATAAATCAGGTCTTGTAGAAGGCGGGTTTTCTATCTTGGAAGTGTTTGAAAATGGCTGTGGGAGCTCAGGACCACTCCTTGCCTCCCTGTTCTTATTGCCAGTGAGCCTGTACAGCATCCTTTTAATAAAAGTGCTAACCTGCTCAGTCAAATGGTAAATGTCATAGAGATATCTTCATGTTTGTTTGGGGTTTTTTTTCTGTGTGAGGTGAAGCAAACTTCAGTAAATCCCTCATCTGATCATGGAGAATAAATTTGATGTTGCTTTTGGGCTTACTTATTCCATATCCTCCTTCGTACTTGTTTTCAGGACATAAGTGACACTAATTTGCACTTGTACAGTTCCTCTATCTTGATTACCGAGCAGGCTGGATGATGTGGAGATTAGCGATGACATTTTGAAAGACCAAACGTTTGCCAGTGTCTTTAAAATTCTCTACTTCTCCTCTGCTGTATGATCAAGCCCTGGGGGGAGATGTCAGAGGCAGCTTCCTGCAAATGCAAAAGCACTAGAAAACATGATCCATGGCTTGTTTGACAGATGAAAGTTTATCCCAATGTTTGTTTTTTGCAAAGGAAGCAGTACTGACTGTGTTGACCAGACCTAGCACAGGTAACAGCACCTGCTGAAGCTCCTTCTCAGCAGGGAAAAAATTGTTTTTTCCCCTCCACAGCGGCATTTTAGCTGGTTGTGAGACATGTGAACAGATACCTTGGCAGGTCTCCAGCACCCATTGACACCTAGCATGGTTTAATTCCCTATCCTCAGGAATTCTGCTTCATTCCCTGGAAGGCTCAAGCATGTTCTAGATGGGTTCCTCAGCTGATGGTGGTGCACCCAAGCATACCCACACATGAGCTGCTTCTGTTTTAAGACGTTTTCCTATTTAATATCCTTAAGCACCAGTTTATGACAGCACTGTAGGGATTTCCATGAATGACTATGGGAGACTTCACTCATCACTCACAGATTGACTTGAAAACCTTAGAATGCAGGTGGTGTGGGGATTTGACCTAATAACTTCCTAGAGCTACTGAGCAAAACAGAGTAAGAAACATTTTGAAGAGCTAGTTTTATTTTCTTTTCCTGAGGTATTGCCACAGAAATCTTTGCATCAGTCAATTGCTGCAAAAATTTTGCATAATCCAAACCAGGCTTTTGTTAATACTTCACTAGTGTCCTTTCAACCTGCTGAATGCGTTTTAATTGATTTGGCGGGATTATACTGAAGGATAAAGTTAGTCTTTATTAGCACAAAGGAGAACAGTAGGTAATTTAAAATATTTTATTTAAATAAACCAGCAGTTTTTAATGTAGCAGTGAGTGCTTTCAGTAGTGTTAGGTATTCTGTGGAGGAAAAATAAAATACCTGTCAGAAATCCTCTGATGACGGCAGCCTGCCTGGAGCTGAACTCATTGTAATAAAACCTCCCGGACTGGAATGGGTGCCGTTCATGCCCCTCGCCTCCTGAGCTGTTTTTGCAGTGTGGAAACCCACAGCCAGCAGCTGTCAGGCTGTGCTGGAGGCACCACCAGGCTGCGGGGCTCCTGTCCTTTGCAGGAGGTGTCAGTCGGGCCATGGCAACGGGGGCTGGAGCCTGGAGGAGCTCAAAGAGTGGGATTAGAAGAGCTTACATCCTTTGACGGTGTACCGGATCACTGGATTGAAATCACTTTGATAGGTGCTTTTTGAGGATTTTGCAGGGTTGGTTGTTTTTTGATTTGTTTGGGGGTTTATTTGAAGTCCCTGAGACTGGGTTGCTTTGCTCCCTGGTTTTGCAGCAACACCAGCATTGAGTTTAAAATGGGTATTAAGACAATCCAGCTTATACTGAGTGTAGCAGCAGGGTACTCCTTCATGGGACACAGGATACCACCTTCAAATCCATATCAAAGACAGACACTCTTTTCCCCTCCCTTCCCAAAGTGGCATGGTTGCTTTGGGAACAAGATGTGTTTCTTGCATGAGCAGCTCCATAGGTCATTTTTGTCAAAATAACTGAGTTTGTGAAAGTTTGGGGTTCTTTTTTCCTTTGAGGAAAACAAGGAATATCTCCCTGCAGCATACAATAGCACGCTTTTTTCCCTAATTAGCATCCTAGTCTAATGTCTCTGTCCTTTCCCTCTCCCATCTCTAAGATCCTAAAAAAAATTTGGCAAACCACTTTTTGCACTTTTAGTATTTAATGACTAAAATGATATAAGTGTTAAAGAAGTCAGTTGATAACACAAGGAAAATGGGAAGGTGTTGATCAACTGTACTGCACAAGCTGCCATTTACTTCTGTGCAAACACTAGGGAGGGCCTTAATAAACATGTGCTCATCATAGCATTAGGTATGAATTCATATAAACAAAACCTTTAAAATTTATTTTACAGGTAAAGCTGGGCATTACATCAAATCTTCCATGCTTGAAAGATAGGGTATTTGTTTGTTTGTTTGTTTGTTTTCTTTTGTTTTTAATTTTGGGGTTTGTTTTTTAAGAATAGGTTAGGATAGTAATAATAGATTTCAGAGTTTGGGACAAAATGTTTTGGACAAAACACAGAAATTTAGGACAAAGTTCTTTTATTTTGACAAAACCAGTCCCTGTTAGTTTTGTTCAGGGGTACTTGGCTCATTTTAATGCCTCTGTCTGTATCCAAGGAATGCTCTGATCAATTCAGCTATGTCCCTAGGCCAGCAGATAATGAAAGACCTGAGCATTTCCTGAGACAGGTAAGTTATGACAAACCAAGTAGTTATTCTTTTTTTCACCATAATTCAATTCTTAGTAGTAGAAATGTGATTTTGTGGTGTTGCACCTCTCCTCCAAAATTCTCTTTAATTGATCTTGTTTATTTGGACTTCTTAAATTCGTATAAGGAACAGGGGAAAGCAACAGTGGTAAGAGCAACTTCTTAGAAATACATTATTATCCTGTTGCCCCCACCCTTAACATTATGTTTTTTTAAGTTCTAGGAATAGTGGAGATTTCCAGGGAAAATATTTTGTGATGTGCCTACCCTGGATTTAAGTGCAAACTCTGTAAGGAGGGTTCAGCAGAATTCCACTATGTATCAACAAGTTCGATTAGCAATTAAGAGGTTTTTACATGCATAGCAGTCCTGTTTACCAAACAAACTCTCTCAATGAGCTTTTTTTAATTAACAAAGGAAAAAGAAAAAGAAGAAAGAATAGAAAGAAAAGCTTAGAGATGGTGGTTGTCCTGCTGGTGCTTAGCCTTTTTGACCCTTCAAGGTATTTACATATTTTCCTATAGTCAAAAGCACCAAGGTGCATAACTGGGAGAAGTGAGGGTCTGTCTGAGACAGCTGTGGTTGAGCTGGTAAGGTCCTACATGCAATTCATGGCTGCCTTTTTTCCCTTATCCAAGGAAATTGCACAAGTTCAGCAGTTTAGCTCCCCCAGTGATATTCTCCTGACTGTTTACTTCATTTGGCTGCAAAGTGCTGAATTTCAGCAACCAGAAAAACTCCCAAGACCTGCAAGTACTGTGGTGTTTTTTCTTTTTATTTTAGTATGCTGTATGTCATTTCTGTATCATGGAGAAATGAAAAGGTTTTTAGTGGATGAAGTAGGTTACAAGTCATTAAGGAGTTCTTAAGGTAAAATAATTGATTTAAAGACATTACACAGAGGTTCTGTGTTATCAGCTAATGCCCTAAAATGGTATTTACTCACTGGGTTAGCATTTCCCTGTATATGGCTTCCTTTCTGTTAATGAGCTCATGTTCCTCATGGGCAGTAATTTATTCCATCAGCCTTTGGAAATAAGTATCTTAATGTTTCTTGAGAAGAATATTGAAACCAGGTAAACAAACAAAATACTGCAGACTCTGTACCTATCCACATAGTTACATTGTTGCTCATACTTTGTAGAAAATGAAAATAGTTTGAGTTTCTAATTTATTTCCTATTAGAGGAGTGCAGTGCAAATAACTTGTTTCCATTAAATGTATCTTAAACAGGGGCTGAGCATATTATACACACAAGCAGGAATTGCGTAGGGTACACACAGGCATGTATTTGGGATGTGGTTCTGAAATAAGGGTTAAAACTTCATTTCTTAAATCCTCTGTCAGCATTCCTTGGTAGAAGGGTTTACCTTTTTTAAAACTTACTTCTGTACTTCCGTGTTGAATCCATGGAAAAACAGCACTGAAGGAAGCCAAATTAACTCCACTTTACACACACAAACCGGTAGCTGAAGATGATGTGTAAGGTAAGGAGGCTTTCTTGTACTGCCTGCTCAAGCTGCTGATGCTTGGTCTAGTAATTTAGGAAATTTGGTTAATACAGCAGGCTCAGAGGTGGACAAAGGCTTAGATTTGCTGTGGCCTCCTGTGTGTAACCTAGCCTGAAAGACACTGCTTCTAAGCCATGCCTGCATATGTAAATACAGCTGCTCATGTGCATCTAAGAAAGTCCCCAGTTTTGATCTTACAGTAGTGAAAATGGATTTCATTACCCCTTTGCAATCCTTGCAATAAAATCAAGGCTTCAAGTTAAAACCCTGGAAAGCATTGTTGTGAGGTGAGATGGGAAAGCAGTTTGTGGGGACATCTTTTATCTCACCAGCACCTGCCATGCCTGAGGGCATTCATTTAAAGTTATCAACCAGCTGACTTTTGTATCCCATGAAGAAACAGAAAGATTTGCAGTAAAACTATTTATTGTTCTTAATTACAAAAAAAAGACAAGAAAAAAATATTAAACAAAACCAATCCCCACACCCACAAAAAACATCTGTTTTCATGGGGAAAGCCAGTTTCCTAAGTAGGCATTTATCAGGGTCTAAGGCCACTGGAGGAAAGTGGTATTACATAAATTGGATGTGCAGTTCTGAGCTAAATAAATTTTAAAATATTTTGCATAAATTAGGGAAATTAAATTATGCATAATGTGCATAATTTCATCCTTTTGTAAATGATGTTTCCACAGTTAGTGATTAAAAAACATGGTGCAGCCCCTCGAGTGTGAACAATTAGACCTTCCACAGTTCTGTCTATAGATAAATATTCCTTAAGCTCAGCAAGGGGACGGGAGCGTGCGCTAGCACTTGGCTATGATCTGCTCCCTCTTTCTGATGACTTAGGAGGGCTGTTCAGGACAGAGGATCAGCCTATATGAACACTATCAACCAGTTTGAACAAGTCAGATTAATTAGCCCTATTAAGACCTTTCTATTTTAATAACTTATTTATGAGTGTTCTTGCTAAGCTTAGAAGGTCCAGCTTCAGATATCAAAAAGATGTTTTCAGCTCATGCTGTTAATCTTGAGGGGTTCTATACTGTGACTTCATTACATTTTCATCCTAAGAAAACAAAAAGGGGCTCTGAAAAGTAGTTGAAGTTGGGAAATTCGTGTCTGCAGTCCTGACCTGCAGGTTTCAGGCATAGGGCATTTATGATGTCCATGCATGATGGCCATTTGCTTGGTTGCCAGAATGTGTATTGTATGCCTTTGCCTTAGACCATCAGAAATCCATAGAATGTTTATTTCTTGTAATACCCATTTGAAGTGTCTTGGTTTCCGCCCAGATGAGAAATGTTCCTCAGCCATCATTTAAACACTACCATGCTGTATCTTACTTGATGTCCAGTGCTGAGAAAAGGTGATGCTTGTTTTGAGCATCTGCTTTGCCACTGTTTTACTGAGATCCACGTTCTGCTTTTATCTATGTTTTTTGAGAGGAGCAGGAAATGATTTGATGAAATAACTATTAAATCAAGCATTCCTGTTTACCTAAAGAAAAAACTTTTAAAGCAATTGTGTCCAGAATTTAGTACTTGTGTCATGGTTGTACCTTCAGAGTGTTTGAAAGGGCTCTAATTTCATCACAAGGGTGGGACTCTTATCCACCACCCCAAAATTAAATTCATTTGCAAAGGAAAAAAAAAAGTAAAATTCTGATGTCTGAATTCAGTCAATGAGCTTTTTCTTTCTGATAGAGCCACTCTGGGCTAGTTTGGAAGACGAAACTCCTCAGATATGGAGTAACTTTATGCTTTGGAAAAAAAAACCCACTGATGGTTAAGTGCTGGCTTGTGGCTTGAAGCTCTGGCCGTTCTGGTATCAATAAAGAAACAAAAGATCAGTCCCAAGGTGATGCTGAAACAATATATGGATTTCGAAGTGAGGTTAAGGTGTTTTGAAAGTGGAGGGTACCCGTGTGAATTATGGTTCTGCCCAAAACTGTCTCAAACAAATGTGGTTTGGATAAATCCAGGCAGATGGCATCTGCCAGCTCACTTCTGAAGATCTTACCCAACTTCAGCTGCAGGTAAATGTGCAAAATTTCATCCTCTTAGCAGGGAATTCTGCATATGTGCTTCAGTGCATTATGTCATCAGTAAATTATTTTAATAGCAAATAAGCCTTTATTACTTTTGCTCTTGCTTTATTGCATTTGCTGCTCTACATTCAATATGTACAGCATTGGCACAAGATAGCTTGCATGCTCACTAGTGCATTAGCAGGAGAAATGGAAACTGTGTTCCAAGACCGTAATACTTTGAATTTGGTACTGTTAAAGCCAGAAGAAAAAAACAAACAAAAACCCCCAACAGTTGTTGCACATCAGGCTCTGGTAGAAGGCTAGGAAATAATAGCTTATAAATGAAGCAGGTTTCTCACAGAATCGTAGAATATGCTGAGTTCAAAGGACCCATCAGAATCATTGAGTCCAGGTCCTGGCCCTAGTTCTGGAATGTGCCAAGATGAGACAAAATTAATAAGGTTTCCAAAGTACCAGGGTGTTTTTGGACACAGCTTTCAGGTTAAAACAGAACTGTGAGCAATTCAGGATAGCAATATAAATTAAAAAGGGACAGTGATAAAGAATGTAAGAGATACTTAGCACAGTGTTAGAATATGGAGGGTACTGATCAGGTGAACTCTGCACACAGGTTTAGGCAACACTGAAAAAAATTCCACCCCTTGCTCCACAATTAAATATTGAACAGTACATAGAGATAACATGGAATTCAAAAACTGAGATAAATTAAATGTGGTTTAATGTTATTTTGATAAATGTGTTGAGTAAACTGCCTACTGTTGTAATCCGCTTTGCCTGCATATATACCTGTCTAACAGAAGGGATTTATGATGGTGCTGGGGAGCATTGCATGCAGCAACTGCAGCACTATGATAAGTAGCAGGGTCTCGAAGAGATGGGTCTGACGTGGAGAGGAATAGAAATTTGTATAAACAGCCAAAGGAGAAAACACCCAGTTTAGTTTGAAAGCAATCTTTCACTTGCCAATTAAATTTTAACATTATGTGTGCGGAGTAAAAGTTGCTGTAGAACCCGAGGAACGTCTTACACCTTCTAGTGTGCTATTTTTTGCATCGACATCACCTGTGGTAAGAAGACACCAGCTCTCCTGCAAGCCTGACCTGGTTCTCTGTGGAGGACAGAGCCTTGTCCAGGCTTTCACTCTTGCTGGCAGAAGGTAAAACAGGAACAACTGGCCTGATTTACTGAAGTTGCTTTGGATTTACATCCTAGTGCCTCACAGACAAAACTGTCACGTGAAAAGTCATTTTACTTAAGACTGTCATACAATTATCTCTTGAAATGCCAACTTTTTTATACCCTTTCAACCTTGCATGGCATCCCTGGAGATGGTACATACCATGACCAGGCACTTCTGGCTTTGGTGCCTCAGAAGGCAAAGTACTCACTGAGTGTTGTTTTACCTTTTTCAAAACATAAATCTGGAGACAACTGGGAGAGAGGTTTTTATATAAATAACTTGCAAGTCCAACAAAACTTATTTAATTTTGTTACTGGAGAACTGCTGGCAAAGGACTAGGCTTTCTTGCCAGTGACCCGGCCATTAAATGGGCTCAGATATCAGGGACCCCCTTGCACGAGTGTAGACAAAGAAGAGGTCTGTCCAGTCCCTCTCTGGCGTTTTCCTTTCCTGCTCACTGCTTGGGAAGCTTTTTGCACATCAACATAATGAGGCTCCACATGCTCAGTCTTGGCTTTCTTGCCCTTCCCTAGATTGGCACCTGATGGGACAACAGAGCAAAACACTCTTGTTTGGTGCATTACACTGAGCTGAGCACACTTGTTCAGCATTACGCTTCTCTTTTCATGGACCAAATTAAATGCTCCATGCGAAGAAGACATGTTTTGTGTCAGGTAAGGAGGCACTGTGCTGCTCCTCCACTCCTCAGGAAACTGCAGGAGACATTTTTGAAAGTGAGGTGTCAATAATTTCCATGGTACAGTGAGTTTGGAGAGGAACTTCCCTGGGCACATCTGGAAAATGAGGATGAAAAAAAATGCGTGTTACTGGAAATTTTGGGTCTGCACAGTTATATGGATCCCTGGTAGGAGACTGATTTGCAGGCTGACTGCTGAAACCATCAGTCTCAGTTTTTGTCACTCTTTCTTCATCTCCCATTCTTTACTACTCTTAGGGAAACAGGCCAAGCACCACTAGAATTCTCATAGAATTGAACAGCATTTGGTATACATTCCTTCTTGTTTGAGATACTGTCTGAAATATTAAATATTTTTCATTTGCTGTTTCTTTTAAACCTGTATTTCATAGGGTTGTAACTCCTCCCTTTCATTGTTCACACTGTTCACTGTTGTAAAAACTTTTTTTCCAAGCAGTTAATAATGAAGAAAACCTGCAAGTGTAATACTGTCAACTTGAACAGCGAGAGAGGTGAAACTCATGACCTGAAAAGTAGTAGCTTCCGAGTGGGTTTCTTATCAGTGCACTGCAGAGGTGCAGCATAATTTTGAAGTAGTTTTTCAGCTTCATTAATGAATAAGACCAGTATTTTTCATAGTTAAGTTATGTATGAAAAAGTGGGTATTTTATTATTTCTTTTTTTCTTAGTTTTTAAAAGCTTGATACATGTAGTGTTGGATCAAGGCACACACAAGACTGGCCAAAGGGTGTACAAAAGCACTTTGGTTTTTAGTTGAAGAAACAGAATGATTATTGCGACAAAGAGTGGCTTGGGGTTTAAACATGAAATAGCTCATCGTTCAGCAGGAAGGCAGAAAGAAACATATTACCTTACAGATTTACCAAGGAATTTCTGGATAACTGTGACAGTAATGGGCAGTATTCCTGACTGTAACAGCAGTATACTGAACGCAGACTTGTGTATGCTTTGGAATAGCTGCATTCCCCATTTGTCTGCTCATCTTTGGGACTACAGCTTTTGAGACCTTGCTTTTATTGCCTTGGGTTTTGTCCTGCACTCTTTTCTTGTGAAACTGCACTTTCAGCCCTTTTTCTTTTCAAAGCAGTTTCAGTGTTGTCTCTGTCTTCCTACCCTTGTCTCCCAAATGCCTGTGAGCATCCATCACTATTTTCTCTGTAATATACAGACCACTGGTTCTGACAACCATAAATCTATTCCTTAACTGTATCTACCCCCTCGGTTTGTAGACCCTACCACTTTTTTTTTTTTTTTTTAATTCTTTGTTAGGAATTCGATTAGGCTTTCTTCTAGGGATTAGGTATTTTTAACACTTGTCAAAAGCTTCAGTCTCATGCATGTCATCAATTTGATTATTCTCTTTTAAATTGGATTTCACCACTGTTGAATGGATATATCCAGACAGCTGATATTGCCCATTACTACACACATTTTCGTTTATTGAATATTGTTGTGGTTTACAGATTAATAGACCCAACACTGAAAGTTCTGTGAGTTTTTGTAACCACTTCTTTTGATCTTCCTGATTTGCCAGGTTTAACATTATTTTATTGATACCAAAGTGAAAAATGGCCTGTGCTTACACTTACAAGGATCTCAGATGAATGTTCTGACTGCTCAACACGGCAAGAAAATTCACTTTCACAGTCAACAAGTCATCTTACTCAGTAGAACACAAAAGTTAAATGGTCTGTAACTTCAATATTAGCAAGGAAAATACAGTACAAATTACTAAAAAATACTAAAATATAGAATTGTGGTCAGGTATCCCCACTACATTAATCGCAGCAGTAGCCTGAAATTTGAAACTTTTAATAAAAAGTTCTTAAATATAAATTATATGGCAAATGTACAGTACATTGCTTTGTCAGTCTTTTAATCCAGTGTTTTGCAGTAGAACAGCAACTTTTAAGTCAGTCTTTTCTTGTTTTCTTTAAAAAACAAAACAAACCCAAAAAACCCAACAAAACCCAAACCAGTCTTTCCTGTCCCTCAGTATCATGAGTGTGAATGATCTGAATCTGGAATACCACTGTCTCTGTAGCTCCTGTTACTACTGCTTTCACTGTGGCTGTTCTTGTATAGATTCATGCCGTTTGGTGGGAAAATGGTGTGTATTACAAATTCCTCCTTGGACACTTGGTCACTGGTTATTGGTATCATCTGGAAAGAAGTCTCCCTGATTTCCAGGATGGAGTTATCCTTCTTGGTTCCTGCTTCAGCATAGTCGTCTTTTCTCCGGCGTCCCTTGCTGTAGGTGCAGTTCCGGGAGAACAGGGACCCGTTTCTGTGGACGTACCAGCAGACCAGGGCCAGCAGCCCTATGGCTACCAGTGCCACCGCGCCGCCTATGATGGCAGCCAAGGGCAAGCTGGAGTTTTTGTAAGGTTCTTTCTCCTGCTCCCGATTGAGGGTGGTGGTAGGGTTGTACATCTTAAGAGGTGCTGTCTCTGTCTCGATGCATTCGGGCGTTTCATCAGAGAGATAGATGTTGCTGGTTTCCATGGGAACCATGCACACACGGTATGGTGACTCTGGTTCGAGAGCTGTGAGCAAATAGTCGTTTCTGTCACCTGTAACTATCGTTTCAGTTATAGATCCAAAGGCAGGGCTGTGACCCATCTTGAGCCAGCTCAGTCTCAAAGCAGTCATTGGTAGTGCAACTTTCCAGGAGATGTGAATAGTCTCCGTGCTTACGGATTTCACAAATATTGTAATGATTTTGCGTACTGGGCTTGCTGTGGTTCTGTAGTTTTTATTTAGGTTGGGAGTCTTGATGTCTGGTTGTTTGGTCACAGAAATGGGCCAGTGTCCCTGGGCCGGGTATAACGTGTTTGGTATTGCAGTAGTGATTTGGATGGTGCTTATCACACCATCGTCCTTACAGTCAAACACTTCTGCGCTAAGGTCTTTGATAGCCATCCCACGTACTTTTTCTGGTGCCTGACACATCAGTCCACGTACGTTCACTTTTAAAGGCAATGACTGTAACCAGTCGCGTACCCATTTCATTTTGCACCCGCAGTGCCAAGGGTTGTTGCGAAGAAAAAGTTGAGTGATGTTGTCCAGATCATCAAAGACGCCCTGAGGTAAATTGCTAAGATTGTTATTGGACATATCTAGTCGATACAACTGCCGCAAGTATGAGAAAGCATTGGGTGGCACACGGTTGATGTGGTTTTCCTGGAGATAAAGCTTTCTTAGGTTTGTTCCCGGCAAATTCACTGGTGCGGCTGTGAGTGAATTGCGGACCAGTGACAATTCTGTAAGATTAACTAGATTCATGAAGACTTTGTCTCCTAATCCATGATTATTTAGAAGATTTCCATCTAAAACAAGGCGTTTTAGATTTGTAAGGTCTTGAAGGGACAGCTCAGAAATTGTGGAAATACGATTATCATCCAAGCGTAGCTCTTCTATGGTTTTAGGCAAACCCCAGGGAATGGTGCTAAGGTGATTTCGAGAGAGAAAAAGAAGTCTGAGATAGATGTTGTCCCGGAAAGCTCCATCCTCGATGCTAACGGCGGAAACAGAATTATCGTCCAAATGCAGTTCTTCCAGATAAGGGATTTTTGAAAGTGAATCATAAGTAATGGTCCTTATATTATTCTCCTGCAAATGCAGTTCCTTAATGTACTTAGGGAGGTTAGTGGGGAATTCATCTAGGCTGTTGCGGTATAAATATATTCTTTCCACCCTAAGCAAGTTCTTCAGTTCTGAAGGAATCCCAGCATTATTTATTTGATTGTTCTGAAGGAAGAGGGTAGTTGCATCCTCTGGGATTCCTGTAGGAATAGACGTCAAATCGCGATCATTACAATATATGAAACCCACATCACAGCGACAAACTGAAGGGCATGGTTTGGCACTAACAGAATAAGGTGCCATGTCAAGTAACAGCCCTATTTTAGTCCAAACTAGGAAGATGCTCCAGGTAACACTAATCATGGTCAGGAATGATGAGATTTGTATACAGTTCTGATCTTCAACAATCTAAAAAAACCAAACAAACAACATTATCCAGATCATCAGTGAAGAAACCGCAATAAAAAATCAACTTCAACATTACATAAGCCATCTGAAACATACATTAAACCAAAATTCAAGTGCGTAGATACATTCTACTTTCTTTTCTTTACGTCAGTAATTCTACTACTTGTACTAATTCAGTTGATTAAATAGGTTATCCTGCCTAGTGATTGAAAATAATAAAATCAAGTATGTCTGATCTGTGAATTGTTTTGCTAAGGCAACAAGACTCTTAAGGATTCCTTCACATTTCATGTGCACCGACAATCTTTGTTCACAGGTACCAGATAAGTACAGAAATCAAGTCACACCAGAGTTCAAGTAAATCATTCTATATCTGAAAGATAAGAAGTAATTCCTAAGCCAGCTAACTTCCCCAGGAGCCCTTAAGTGAACTATAAAACCCTTACCAAACCCACACGTCTAGTGGTAGCTATTTTGGAAGTTCAAAAAAAGCCCTGAAGGCAAAGCAAAAAATGCAGACAGAAGAGTGCGGGCCAGTAAACACTTTTTCCCAAGTCTTTCCAAGTGCTCAACTTCACAGTGTGTAACTTACAAACACTGTGGACTACTTTGCTTTGTTTTCAAGCTTGAGTGTTCAGAAAGGTGGATGTTACAACTGGCAGGTAACTGGTAGAGCTGTGGCTTTCTAGTTCACTGGATGAAATATTTCATGTTTAAATATTTGACATTCTCAAAAGTCATCTTACTAAGTAGCACACTTACAAGAGTCTATTTGGAAAGTTTAACCACATTTTCCCACCTTATTAGTAGCATAGTATAAATTAACTCTTGAGACTGAGATTGTGCTTTGCATTGGTAGTGTGTGTGTAGACTGAGCTCAGATAATTAGCATTTTTATAGCTTTTAAGACAACATAATTCAATTACCATTGTAATTAGGGTTGTGAGAACTCCTGCAAGATGACCTATGCATTAAGTGGTGTCATGACTTTTTCTCTTATGGGTTCATATATTAATTGAACTTTATTCTCAGAAGCATGAAAAGGAAAATAAATTAATATTGATCCTACCGTATTTAAAGGTATGAGCAAATTTTGTGCTTGAGGATATCCAGTAAAAGAATGTCTTTCTGCCCAGTCACTCTTATGATTTACTCCATGAAGCAGTTTTTTCTCGATGGTGTTTACTCAGATGGTCCTTGGTGGTGGTGTGTGTTTCCTGGCTCCTGGCACGATACTCAATGAGCATTCCAACCAAGATTTATCATGGTACGTAAGCACACCAGGCCCCGGTGTAGAAAAGCTTCAGCTTCTCTCTATTTTTGTCCTCATGTAAAGTCTGTGAATGAAGAGCCTCTTTTGTTTGGTTTAATGCCTTTAGCAGGAATTACTTCCTTTGTAACTCTTACAAACTCTTCTGTGCAGCGTAGTAGTCAGGGGAGGGAACTTCAGCACCGCATGATAGAAACCATTCATTATGCTGAGGCTCGAAGGATTGCAGCCTCTTCAGGAGGTCAGGAAAGGGATGCTTTTTCCTATCCAGAATTATCCAAGTATGACCTTTGTACAGTAGCTACATCCTGATACATCCACACCTCTTTGAGAGAACCATTTTCCGACTCTCGCTTTTTAACACTTCCTCCAAATTTGTAATGCAGGGAAGAATTCCTCCTGTGCTGCAAGAATGCAAGTTACTCTACCATAGAAACATCAGGCAATTCAGATGGTTTTCTTCATTACAAAAAAAACCCACAAAAATATGATTTCCTTCCCAGAAAACTCCCCTTTGAAAGCTTTCCTTGAACTCTTAATGTCCTGCAAAAGTAAAAACAAAAAAATATGAATTAACAATTGGTGCACACTAGTTTTAGGAGTTGCATCCCCTGTACATGAGTAGCACGCCTTGTTTCCCCAAAGCATTGGTATTTCAGCAAAATACACAGAGCTCTTTCAGAAATTGTTTTGCTGTGTAGTTTAATGTTACTGCAGTTTTGCTGGAACTGTATTTTCCCTTGTTTCAGTAGAAAAATATAGGCAGAGACTAACAAAGTATTTGTAAATTACATTTTTCACCTGATGTCAAATACCAGTTTTACCTCCTTGGAGGAGGCCAAAATGGTTGCTTGCTTTGTGTTCCTGGTAAATAGATGATGATCCTCCCCTTGATTTTAAGTGTAAAGGAAGCTAATTACTGTTCACTGGTTACTGGGTGAAAGGGGAAGTGGTTTTTGCCAAAATACTGTATGAATATTTCTCATTTGCAGCATACAGATTCTGAGCTAGGGACTAGCCAGGCATCTGTGTCAGCTCTTTGGCAATACATAGGTGGGTTTAATCTGTAAAATTTCAAAAAAGAAGAAGAATATTATTTCTTTCCTTTGTATTTCTTACAGAACTCTAATTATTTTTTAAACAGCATTCCTACCTTGGGCTACTTCATATCACTACATAAAGTATCCGGTGAGATACCAAGTCTATGCTCCCTGAGAGCTTGTAGGTAGCATAACTTAAATAGTTAAATCTGAAATTGAACAAATCCTTAATGTTTACTTCGTGACTTCACGTTAGTCCAAGGGACAGAGCACAAGCCTCGGAACCAAAATGCTTGGCAGGAACAGCGTGCTGAGTAATGCTTGCTTAGCTGCCTTCCTTGGAGCAAAACTAGAGCAGCTTCTGGTCCCCTGTAAAATACTTGACCTAAACACAAATGCTCTCTGGTTTAAAACTATCTTTTGCAATTTGTAGCAGGTCTGTTATGAAACAGACCAGTCATACTCCTTACAGCAACACAGGATATGCAGTGATATAAAGTTATTTAAAGGGATACAATGTCTGCTGCTCTTGTTATAGAAAAATGTTAACCATTAAAAAAAACCCCAAAGTTGTCCGTCCGCCCCCCTCCCCCCCCACTTGAGAGATGGTGTGACTCCCAGTGAGGGAGTGAAAAAGACTTTCTCTCCTGCTGCTGCTTTCGTGCTCCTCTGAGCTTTGTTTTCAGCACCTTGTTTTCAGCAGTTGTCCAATGAAAATAAGAACTCAAAATGAGAGACCCCCACTGTGGCATAGGTAAGTATTTTTATGTATGCTTTATTTAAGGCAAAAACACAATCTGTGTGGCCACATTTTAGAATAGAAGGGAATGCATGTTTATTGGTAACTTATGTAATTTGGGTAAATTATATAATCATTATGAAATGGAACAAAAAAGCTCTGTATTCTTCCAGTGTCTAGCTTTCTTACTCTGCATTACTCAAATGTTTGGGGAAAGAAGACCAGGCCCTATTCCTAAAACTCTGAAATAAAAAGCAGCTTAACAGCTTTAGAAAAAAAAATGGTATCTCTTAGGAACTAATGTGAAGTCGTGATAGAGGGTATTTTCTGAAAGGGTATGGTGAAATAGGAATATAAATTCCTTTAATAGGCCTTTGAAGGCGAGAATAACTTTTAAGCACTTAAAATCATAAATTTTCTTTAGAACTCTCAGCTGTAAAAAACTTGTTAGTATTAAGCAAAACGTTGGCTCTAGTATGCATACATTACATAGATCCGTGCACACACAGAAAGTTCATTTGTTTTACCTTTCTAGCACATAAATGTTTCCTCTGTGCTTCATTTGATAGTCATCTCTTCATTTATTGCCACTATTATAATAGCAGTAATGTGTAGGATTAAAATGAAAGCACTAAAGCTCATTAAGTTCCTGGAATTTTTTTCATCTTCTCTGAAAATTACATGAAAACAAGAGCAAGGAAAAGAAAAGGTCTCTTTGGAGAAGAAGACACTGTTTCAAAAATGTGGATTAAGACTATACCCCCCACTCCCTTTTCTAAACTTAGAATAGTTTTCTTCAGGTCTTGATTGTTTGATATCTCACACTTCCCTTTTATATCTCAAGCTATAGCTGAAAACAATGTTTTTGCATATCAAAGGCTCCAGTGATCTGTCTACAGAGAAGAAGGGAATCCTGCTGCCATGCTCCAACTTTCCTCTTCTTGAGCTGTCTCTAAATATTCCCTGACACCAAGTCATTATGGCTGATCCGGCAGGATGAAAAGAAAAGTGACCCCCACTGGTACAGACACTGTGTCCAGGTTTCTGCAACATCAGATTGGGAGGCTTCATGGACACATGGTTTTGAAAGGGGCCATTATTTTTGAACAGACGAGATTTTAGAAACTGTGTGCTAAAACTGATTTTTAAATGCAAAAATCACTCTCTGTTTTTTGGTAACAAAAGTAACACTGGAAAAACTGAACAGCAGCCTTTTTGCTATTTATTCCAAATTGAATGTTTTCCTGAACTTTGCTGTACCATATGGTTAAATTAGTTTTCCTGGGACTGTGTAAGCAAGTGAATTACTAGAGATAGCAGGAACGTGCGGGCCTTGCATGTGGACTTATCGCTGTGGTACAGCTAAGGGGACATCTCATTTTAAAATGTTCAACTTAAGTTGAGCTATAGAAAAAAAAATATCTAAGAAGAACATTGTATTTACTCCAAAGTATGGAGTCCAGCTGCACTCGCTGTACTGTAGACAGGCAGTGGCTTAACAAAATAAATAGTTTTGGTATATTTGAAAAGTCGGGATTTTTTCTAAAAACAGCGTGAAAGATTTCTTTCCAAGCTGTGATAAAATGTGAATAAAATCAAGACCTGCCTCACTTGAGGTCACACAATACTTATTTGAATTTCTAATCTATCTCTGTGTTCTCCAGCAGGAACTCTGGTAGCTCAGTGGCTTCTTTCTTACCATCAAAGCAACAGAGGAAAGGGAACTACTAGGTATTTTTAGGTTATAAATGACAAAACTATCATTCAAAGCCACCACTAGAATATACATACTTGATAAACCAATTTGCTTAACCAGTGTATTTCTATTCCAGAATTAGCTCTGTATTTGTTTAGAATCTCAAACATATCAGAAACACAAAATACGCTTATTTTTTAAAATACTTGTGAAGTCCATCTACTGCTTATAATGTCAGTTGTGCTTACAAAGGTCATGCTGCAGCTTAAATAGCTTCACCAATTTTTTTTTTAAAGAGGTTCTTCAGTGCTAATCTAGACCTAAAACAATGTCCACACTTTGTTTTCTTTAAGTGTATTACTCAGGGTTAGTTGATAGTGACAGCAAAATGCTTTCTAAGCACCCCGTCTAGGAGCTGCAATTTCCACGATCATCATATTTCAGGAAGGTGCCCCAGTCTTTTGTTTGGCGCTAGGCAAGCAGAAGGTCCTCTAGCTGTCTTTCCAAGGGGTAAAAAATGCAAATGAGTTTGTTAAAGTGAGAGTGAGCCCTTCAGTCAGGCTGTATTCACTGCATGTTGGTGAATATTTTTTTTGTTGTTTCTTGTTTTTGATGGAGGTTTCATTTACTTGCAGAAAACTTGCTTCCACTTCTTATGCAGTAGGAATAATACTGCTTGTGTCTTGTTAAGTCTAACTCAAGTGTCTTAAAAAATGCAAATTTTTGTGTGATCTTCCCTCAAATGCAAGTAAATCTGGCTTAGAAATGAATTCTAAGTAAAAGCTTGATTCCACACCTAAAATCAGCCAAACCAGTATTTGCTGTAGAGGATGGAAATGAACTATGAGTGGTTCTCCTCTGAAGTTTACTTCTAAAATCTTTCTTAGTTTTGAAGATGCTGGGTTGAAAAGACCCAGACTATCAGTGTATTCCTTCTCCCGCTCTTGTTTTGACTACTCTGCTGCAGGAACGGTTGCACGTTAAGATAACACTTTGAGGGGGAGTCTTTTGCAATGGATTTTTATTTTGTGTTTTACTGTTCTTTTAGTTTAGCCAATTATGGCTTCTAGGTTTTCTTTTGAGAGCTGCTGCTGAGGTAACTTGTCTGGGCATTAAATAAAATAAGAGAGAACAAATGCTGCCATTGTTTCAAGGGAAAAGAATCTATTTTTCCCCTCTTGACAAGTTTAGGTAGAATTATACCTGATAGGGAGTTTCTGGCACAAAACTGCAGACATGTAAAAACATTACTTTAACACTAGATAAAGTTTCAATAGTTTTGTTTCTTTCCTTTTCAAAGCAGTTGTTTGCCCATCTCCTGATTACTACATTTGCTCCTCAAAAAATTGAAAAGAATGTGAAGCTTGTAAGAATGTCTGGATTCTTACAGCTCATGAAAGGCAGAAGAGAGTTAGTGATGCCATAAGATGTGTACTGAACACTTTTGAGGATTCTTGCCCTGAGTGGTATTTGGCTGCTTATTAAAAATAAATGTAAGCAATCACATATTAATTCTTCTGTGCATTCCTGTGCTTTGAAGTGATTAAGGAAAAAACTTGAGAGCTAACTAGCCATTAGCATCCATCCTTCCTGCTACAAGGAGACAAAGATGGCCCTCTACCAAGTGAAGCCACTTCAAATAACTGCAACTGCAAAGTTCGCTAACTCCAGCAATTGCTTTGATTAGTCACCACTGCCTTACACAATATCTGACAACTTTTAGCTACTAGTGACAGAGGAAAAAAAACCAAACCAAAACAAACACCAAAAACCCCAACCCAGAAACTCATCTTTATTTTGTTCTTGCTGTAAAATGTATCCACTTTATTTCTGGAGATCAAAGCTTGCTGTGAGTTTACTACAGAGTTTTTTGCCCACTGGGGGGTGGTACATGCTACAAAACCTGTGCTTTTAAGAGCCACAAGTCAGATGTTTTTTGCTGCTGTCCAGTTTTCTTTAATTACAACAAAGTCTCCTGTTGAGAAAAACAGAGACAGCCTGCAAAGGAGGGAGTTAAAAAAATGAAATAAATCACTTTCAGAGAGTTTACAGAATTTCCCATGCTGATTACTTTCAGTATTTATCTGGTCGTTCTCCAGTTAAAATGGTGTAAGTGTACCAAAAAAAAAAAGAAGAAAGATAATTAGCATTTTAAATGTATGCCAAGGGCTGTCACTGTTTCTGGTATACAGAAGGAGCACAAAAAAATGCAGCTTTAAGAAGTGATTAAATGTGGAAGGAAAAATAAAAAAGCTGAATAGATGCATGAAGTAAAAGGATTAGAATAACCTCAGCACGTTTTAGGATAATTGGCTTTCTGTAAACGCAGGTATACACTTTGTTTATGAAACAGATGAAACCCTATCTTAAACAGGGCTGTACTGTAAGGTTTTGGAATAAATTAAAGGAAACTTAAAGGTGGGCTTTCTTTTGAGAGAGGGAAGGGCACTGAAAGCTCGTAAGTATGACCTAATGCGTGGCATATATTGACAAGGAAAACACCGACTGATCTTTCTGTTTTATAGCAAATAATTCTTTTCTTTATACACTTGAATTGACAAATGCATTTTTCAGCCTTATTCAAAGAAATCTTCATTAAAACGCCATATCCCCAGGCAATAGATGGTGAGCATAACTGCTGTTTCTATCTTTTTGGACACTATATTTTAGACAAGGAAATTGGGGTCAGGATAATGAACTGTTTTTTTAAAGTCTGAACATTTTCAGCCTCTTTGTACACTTTTTCTTTGTATAAATGATTTACAAGGAAATGCAAAACGTGAATCTTCTTGTTTCAAGGAGGCAAAGAAAAAATGCATTCAGCTGACGTACAAGAATAAGATTTAATTGTAATGTAACTTTGGTGTTATTTTGGTGTACAAAATACTCCACTGTACTCTGTTAACTGACCAGAATTGATCCCTTGCAGAAGGGAAGCGACTTGCCTTCAGCCCAAATTAATAACCCGTCGGTAACAGCATTCCATGTATTAGTTAATTACATACGCTCGTCCTCGCGTTTGCAACACTCCTTGCAACTTTGCCTGGATGTGCCAGGGTTGAGCTCAAACCCCTTTGCGGTCAGAGAGATTAAAATTGAGGCGACCTCAAAGAGCAGGACTGAGCCAGAAAGGCAGCTGTCTGTGCAAGAGCTGAGCTTTTATTCACCAAGGGGATGAGCTTGGAAACTAAGCAGGAATGAAAAAAAAGAACCAACCACCCAACCAACCCCACAATCAGAAAGCTGTGCCTGGGTGCTGTGAGCTATGGCAGATGCTGGGAAGCCAGACCGCTGCGTTGGGCAATGCAGGCATACTCGGGCTTTGCCTGATCAACTAAGTTGCAGCTCCTAATTGCGATTGAGGAAAAGGGTTAAAACAAAAGATTCTGGCACATCCAGCAGTCGTAAAACGATTTTGGGGTCAGAATCACGTAGAGATAAGGTGTACAACGAAGTACGTGGTGAACTATTTATTTGCAAGCCATCTATAAATGAATTAGCTGCGCCTGTACGAGGGCAATCACTTAATACACTGAAAAGAGCTGAAAAGTTGATTAGAACTAGGCGAGGACCTATGAAATGGCAGGAGGATTATGAGCCAGCTCTTCTTCCCAAAGAAAGTGGGGCGTCGGGGCGGGAATTTGGGCCTGTTGCATTCTTTCCGTGCAACCATTTTGTTGCCCATCTTCTCGCCCGCAGACTTGGTGGTGCTGGGGGCAGCGCTGCGCAGGGGCGCGAACGCATCGCCTCGGCTTTTTTTTTTTTTTTTCTTCTTAATAGATGCAGCAAGAAGGGATGGAGGGAGGGGTAAGTTTCCCAACCGTGGGAGCGAGGCGGGGTACGGCCAGGAGCACCCCCCACCATCCGCGTTAAATCGCGCCGCCGGGGTCCCAACGCCGCGCGGCGCGGGCGCTGCTCTGCGGGTCCCCCCGCGCTGCTCTCCGCCCCCGCGCATGGCGGGTTTGCGCTGGCTGCTTCTGGGGCCGGGGCAGCGCAGGCACCGCACGCAGAGCTCGGGGAGCCCCAGGTGCGCTCCAAATGTGCGGGCTAAGCCCTCTGCGCTACTG
>VZRQ01006817.1:1147296-1225179 GCA_013397975.1 Machaerirhynchus nigripectus
GGCCGGGGCAGGGGCGTGGTGCGGGGCCGCCGCTAGGGGGCGCGGCAGGCGGTGCCACGGCCCCGCCACGCAGGGGGTGCGCGGGCGGACGTGGCACCTCTGCCCCGCATTGGGGGCTTTTAAGTTATTTCTTTACCTTTTTTTTTCCGTGGCAGAGAAGTAGGGGTGCTGCTGGTGGTCATGCCGGGAGCGGGGTGGCTCCCCTTCATCCCCCAGTTCTTCCCCTAGCGCCCGGCTTTGGGCTGGGCGGGTGATCCCGGTTCTTCGGTTTTGGGTCCAAGGACGAGGACAGGCCGCGAGTTTCACGGAGGCACTTAAGAAAAACCTATTTAAAACACATATAAATTAATCAGTTTCCTCAGTCTCTGTCGCCACATGGTTGTGAGCACCGGTGCTCCCCTGGCATCTCTTTGGCTGTGGCACTTCGTGTAAGGCGTTGCAGGCTAGGGCAGGTTTTGAAGATTTGAGGGTTTTCCGGAGGTGGTACCTTTTGGAATCATCAGGATACAAACTGCCTGGTTCCTTCTCCACCCGGGATAGCGCTCACAAGGAGATACCTTACCGTGCCCAACAGGACTGAAATTGACGGGGATTGTGGCCTCGCCAGGCTGTAGTTCTTAGGGATTTTTCCTAAAGTTTCTGCTCTTCAAACACAACCAAAAATTTATGGTCCTTAAAGGGCAAACTAGAAAATGTCTTCCCCAGGTGTTTTTTCACAAAACCCAGTTTTCTTTACCCATAGCTTGCAAGCACACAAGTAGCATTGGTTTAGGCAGATGTGGTTGATGTTTCTATTGTTACGGTTTTTTTAAAATTTTCCATCAAACGGGGTTTTTTTTCCCAGCAGACAGCTACTGCCTTCATGAGCATCCTGTTCTCTTCATTACTCATTCACAAGTGATCCTGGCCACCTCATGCAGGGTTTTGACCATCATGTTCTCCAGCACAGAGCCAGTGTCTGGGAAAAGGCAGGTTCCCAGAAACTCTTCTCTGCTGATCCTGGTTATCCTCCAGCTGCACTTCTTGCTGGAATCAGAAGACTAGGAGACTAAGCTCCACTAATTTCAAAGAAGGCTTGACTTCTGTAAATGCTATGGAAACTGCCACATAGGTGCACCTTCTGTGTAAAGTTTGAATACTTCAATCACTGTTGTTTATCTTTTGTCAGAAACAAAAGCAGGCAAACTAAAAAGTGTCAAACCTCATCCTTTCTCAAGAGGAATTTTATTAAATTTTTGAATGCTGCTTGATGTATTTGATACTTACATGTATGAAATGTTATATACATGCTGTATTTATTCTACTAATAAAAAAAAAAATCTGGATTGATTTTCCTTGATAAGGAGGGAAAAGGATTTTCTCGCTGTCACTTCAATTCTAATCTTTCCCTGAAGAGAGTAATAATAAATTGACTTCAGGTTAAGGTGCAATTGTCTGTATTGATAGTCCTGGCAGTGAGATGTGCCCTAACCAGCTCAGAATAATTAACTGTATTGCATATACATCTTAATGCGCATCTAGCACGTTATAGGCATATGGATACATATGTACATGTATTATACGAACAGTGCTACATCTGGTACTACAGCATGCCTGTGTCTCATCATGTGGGACAGAATAGTGGGCTGCGGAAATGCCAAGAGTTTAGAAATGCTGCAGCTATCCTGTTGATTTTTTTTTAACTGAGATTCTTTTAAGATTATAGTAGTATTTTTCAAAAACGTTGTGTATTTGGTATTTCTCATGCCTGACTTAGCTGTATTAGTTAACAGATTCCAGGGTTATGTTGCTGTGCCATGTTGCTAAGCCTTAACACAGATCTGTGGGATGCTCATAAAAGATGTATATGGTACTCATCCAGTTATCTCTCAGCTTAATTCCAAGGCTGGCCCAGTGCTTATGGCACTGGTTAGAAATTACAGTACATATTCCTAGAGAATTCCAAAGGGCATGTGAAAAATAATTAGATTTTACCAGGTCACAGCTGCTCTGGAGCATTGAAAGGTCTTTAATGTGCTGTTGCAAGCAGATTTTTGACTGTATTCTTTTATGTAAACTCCATAAATATACTTCTTCAGAACGTGGGCAGCCTTTAAAATACTCTCCACAAAAAACCTGTTGTACATGGAGATTTTGACCACGTTCTCCATATTTTTCTTAAAATGTAGAAATTCAAGGTGTCTTCAATTCCAGGAGAATGGAGAAATTCTCTTAATAAGAATGGAATTACTCACATGTTGGGAATAAAAATATGAATATTTAACACAGACGTGCCAAAGCCTAGAAATATAATGAGAGATTTTAATTGAATTTCTAAGCTAAAATAGTGTTTTACCTGTATTTTGTTTATAGAATTAATTAATGCTCATGACACTGAGATTAAAGTTCTTGTCAGACCTACAGGGAAATTACCTTTTGGAAGACAGGGTAATCTTGTTAACGCTTCATGGGCTGAGAGGTTTTAAAAGGTGTCGGGTGGGAAATTCAGAGTACTCAGACTATATAATGTGTTTCACAGAATTTTACTGCAAGTTTATAACATGCTCTTGTAAGGCGCTATTAGGTCAACGTGCTAATGATGATGCTTGTTTATTTTTTCCTGAGCATCCTGATGGTCTGATAAGAATTGAAGTTCTGGGAACTCCCTCAGCCAAGGGTTGACCTGAATAGCTCTCCCTGTGACTTGACAGGCTTTTTGGATATACTTTGTCCTGCTGTAGATCAGGTTCCAGTCATTACCCATTTCTGGGTAAGACACTTATGATGTGTTGAGAAACCAAACACCTTGACTGGGAAGTGAAACTGAATCTGAGATCACTCATCCTCAGTGAAGAAGGAGAGGGTTGGCCGTCTTCAAGAATCAGAACTGAACCCTTGCTTTGTTGAGCGTCTCAAGGACAGATTTCTGTCAGATAAAGCTGAGAGTAATAGTTTGATATTCAATGGAATAAGCTGAATTGAATGTTACTGGGTTTTAGCTTCAGGCTTTTATGAGGTTAAATTGATTTTCCAAAGCAAGCTGTCCCAAATCCAAGTTAGGCATAGGCTGATTGTAGAGACATGTAAGGAAAGAGGACACTGATATATGAACTTCAGTGTGATACATGTTCTGTAAGGTTTCCTGATACTAAGTAGAGTTTCTCCGCAAATACATACTGCATTTTGTATTAGACTTTAGTCTTTAAATGATCTGAACCATTTCAGAATTAGAATCCAGTTTTGGATATATTCCTTCCAAATATAAATGTCAGTCAAATTCAGCTTTCAGCATTGTGTATGTACATAGAGTACCTTGTCAAAGTTGGTGCAGCAGCTCTTTATCAAATGCAACAAAAATGGGAGTGTAATCATGCAAGACAGTCCACAGCAGAGCTAAAAAGGTATGAAGAGTCTAAAAGTAAATACTCATTTAAAATTGGGTGGGCTCGAGTGGGCTTCTTTCTTTTCCTCTGTCAGAGGAATGTTAGAGATAATAGTTGTAATTGTGGTTATTTTGTCTCTCTGTAAAGGCCAGGAGGTTAGACCACTGCACCTGTATTTTCTGCCATTCCTCCCTCTTCTCTCCACGCCTTCTCCCTGTTCTTCTTTCCAGCTCTCCTAAGTAGCTCCAGGGAGAAGCCCTATCAACTCAGAAACACTACTGATGCAATCACATCTGTATTTTCCCTAAGGCAAATAAACAGCTTTGCTTGTGAGATCATGTGCTATGGATAGCAAAATTAAGTAACTTAATAGGGTACTTGAAATTGCAAAGCCATTGAGTAAGGTATTTATTTTTTATTATTTACAGGACATACTGCAATGGATAAAGAAAGCTGACTATGTAAAGTCCATACCAGGAAAGTTTGCTCCTAATGCCTAAAGTTGATGTTTCTGTTTAAAAGGCAATTTCCTCTATTTGTTAGATGTCAAACCATGAAGCCACCATGACAGCATTTTTAGGAGAAGCAGTGCTAACTCCTTCACAGCTATGAAGAACATGGAGTTTTTTCCTTGCTTACTTGAGAAAGTAAGCGATACCGTCAGAACAGGATAGACTTTCCTTTTGCTTGATGTGGCTTTGAAAGTGTGTTAAAGGGAGGAAAAATAGTGTTCCTCCAAAACAACCTTGAAAACCTTAACTGAGATTGTTAGTATGTTTAGTGTGTGTGAGGAAGAATCCTGTGAAAGAAAAAACCTGCTGTTCTGCCCTCAGGGTAGTTCTGCATTTGCAAATTCACGTTTTTGTGTATGAGGCCTATACTGAGCTGAACAAAGTGGTAAATGCATTTTTACACCTGCCTCTGTAAAAAGGGTTCCAATAGTACAGAAATATGTGAAAAAAAAGCCCCAAAAAACAACCCAAACCCCTCTGAAATGGCAGAAAAAAATTCTGATGCAATTTTGGTCTTGGGCTCTTTCTTGGAGCTTTATTTGCTGCTTATGCAACAGTTGCCTAGAGCCAGCCTTTGAAAATAGAGAGATATGCAAGGCAGGGGTGATTTGGGGCTTGCTAAGAAGGGGCTTGGGGTGGATGACTCCTTTCTGTCCATGTTTCTGTTTTCCCTGTTAATGTTGGAACTCTTGCTGCTCCTGCTGTTGCCTGTTTAGATACTGATCAGACAATCAGTTGGGCAAAATTCATGTTTCTTGTTGTATTTTCCCATGCAGTTTTCATGAATCTCAGTTCTTCATAGGTTTATTCTGAAAGCTTGAAAGTCACATGCTTTCTCTCAAGTCTATTTTCAGGCCACGAAAATAGTTCTTCTGGTCCTTCTCTTTGTTTTTACTTCCTGATAGCCCCAGAGGATTTTCCATCTTTGTCTTTCCTCTCACTGTACTCAGCCTCCCTCTGACAGGCTTTCTGCATATGCCCTGCCTCTTACCCACCTCCTCTCCTCCTCCTGCAGTGCCCAACAGTTGTTTCTCCACACATCAACCCACATGGGAACATTCACATTCCAGCTTTTTGTGCATCGATCTTATGCCAGGAGGAGCTGCTTTTGCTGAACTCTTTTCTCTCTCTCGTTGTCCTTCTTTGGCCCCTTTTACATGTTAGATAGTTTCCTATTTTCTTTCCTCCTCCTGATAGTTGAGCAGTTTCACTTAGGTCTAATCTGGTAAAATTACAGTGGCCAAGTTTTCTACAGTTGTATAATGTATGAGTTCCCCAGTTTGAATATTTAGCATTCTTTGTAAACTCGAAGCAAGTGTATGAGGATACAGCGCTGCTGAAGGCATTAGGTGGTGATCTGTAATCTCTACAAAAATGTACACCCCCTGCTTTGCAGGCAAATCAAATCAAAGCTTTAGCACACTGTTTTGGCCAAATGCACCACCCTAGTTGTTTGTGTCTAGTCTGTGTTAACATCTAGCAATGAGCCGGAGTCTGTGCATTTTCTGATTTGCTTGTGTAATACTTGGGTTTGAAATGATGAAAGACTGTGCCAGTGTTGAATATATGAATAACTCAAAAGTGTTTATTCTCAGGAAGGACTAAGTTTACGTTGTCTGGACAAATTTATTTAGTCGTGAGCAGGGGTTATTATTCTGCCTTCTTCTGTTCAGCAAGAGAGGGTGTTTCAGGAGGCTTTGCACAACAGCAGTTAATGGGTTTAGCAGAAAGTTATGGGTTGATATATTCATTAAAAGTGAGTTAACAGGAATTTTGAAATTTCTCTGGCCATGAGAAATGTAGTTACATTTGACGAAATTCGACTCAGGAAAAGGACACACATGCAGAAACTTTATCTTAGTTGAGAAAACAAGTAACTTTTGTACAAGAGTCAACCCCACCAGCACCATCTGTGTGAAATGGTGTGGGCGCTGGTGTGTTTTCAGCATCTGCTGGCTGAATGTGCTGTGGAAAGATCCTTGAAGCTACACAGAAAAAAAGATAGTTGTAAGGCATATGTGTATGTTCTTTCACATTTCCTTTCCTAGTAGTACATTATCAATGCTGATTTTACTTTTTACCTGTGAAATTTTGTTTAGAATCTACCTCAAATGCAAAGGAGATCTCATTCCTAAAGCACTGGCATGCTCAGCAGAGGCATCCTATTTCCTTTGAGTCTCAGAAGCACATTCAAGTCAGAGGGTTTCCCAGGTATTCCTAGAGTGATCCCTCTTCAGTTTTCACCCAATTCCAACACCTAGAATGACTAGGGACACTGAGGAGTGAGAGAAGCTCTCCCCCACCAGGTGTCTGCCCAGAACTTGCTGGTAAGCAGTGAAGTGACGAGAAGGCCTGAGACCTGGGAATTACTTTGAGCAGGTGATGAACATGCATTATTTAGTGGATATGACTTGCTGCTACTGAGGATGAAGTTCCTTGAAGTGGTAAGAGGCTGAATTTTCATGGGAATCAGAATCTGAAATTTATTTTAAGCTTGGTATCTGGAGCAGTGTTGTATATTTTCTTTTTTTTTTTTTTCCCCCCTTCCTTAATCCGTCTTTAATCTCCTTCCTCAAAGGTTTTGTTCTTTGGCCTTTGGAGGACACACACTAATTGCTGCTGCCAGTCCCAAGGCCTTGGGGGAAGTGTTGGGAGTCCTAAAGAGAAAAAACCTGTAGGAACCCATAAGAGACCTTCAGCTCTGTGACCCAGGAAAACAAAGGCATTTTGGTTGACCTCGGGATGGCTGTAGCTGTGTGTGATGTGAAGCACGTAAGAGAGTTGACATGCCTGAGAAGGTGACAACAGCAGCTTTGTTAGTGAAGAACAGTCTGACTCTTTCTTTTAGTTCCTTTTTTCTCCTCTCACTTTAAAAGTAAGAAAACCAAACTCCTGCCTTTCACATACACAGCTGAGCATGTTTTAGTCTCCCCCAAAAGGGGTCTACACTGTAGCAGCTTTGTATCCAATTCATTGGTGGGGAAAAAGATTTTGAAAGGTGCTTCACCGTCACTCTTCCACCTGCTTCTCCACCCTAAACCCCACTGCTTTTTGCTGAAGCTTTGTGGCACTGATGCCAGAGGCTTCGTCTCCATTCTCTTTGGAGAGGAGTTGTTAAGAAGGTCAAAGGCAGGTCTAGCTCAGCCAGGACAGCAGGTTAAGCGCAAGGCCTGTAGCAGTCACTACAGTGTAAGTGATGCCATGGGATAGAGAGATCAGTGATACACACTCTTGAGTGGTTTGGCTTTTCATTTCTTTGCTTGGTACTCTAGGTGGGTTTTAAAACCAGAATATAAATCCATTTCTAATATTCATGTATTTTGACAAAACTCGGAGGTGGAAAACTCAGTTTTGCACATTGCTGTGAGAGCAAAAACTGCGTGGTGGTGGTATTGACAGGGCTAGCTGGGCCTATGATCTGAATCAAATATGGTATGCCTGTAGTCCTAATTAAAGCATTACAGTATCTCTCTCCACATAAGCAGGCTTTCAGATACAGTAGAATGTGTGAGAACTATTTAATTACCACTTATTGACAAAAAAAATTAAAATCTTCATTTGAATGAGAGAACAGAGTCCCTCATTAAAACTGGAGTAGTTCTTGACCTTAGCAACTTGACCTTGTTCTTTAAAATCATGCATTTGTCAAACCACCAGCAGCCTAAACTAGCACATAATTTACAGGTTTTGTTCACCTGATACATACCTCAGCATGTCTTTAGGTAGATTAAAAACCATGCAAGGCGCTTGTTACAATAGCAACATAGTTTTGTATATAAAACCTCAAACCTTTTACAAATAAATTGACCGTAGTACCCCCTGAAATGCAAAGTATGATTTCTGAAGGTGATGCTTGAAACATCTGCTTTTTCTAATGCACTGAAACCAGAAGTTTGCCTTGGAAATACCAGCAGATGCAACACCCAAACTCCAAGAGAAGCTCAGGAAGAGCTGTTAACAGCTGCACTGGGAAATTACCTTCATATTTAAATATGAATGCATCTAAAAATAGCCCCAGTGAGAAATGAAAACTCCATTTGTTCATAGCCTGCCTAGTATTTGTCTTTATTTCTAGTTGATGTTATTTTACATTATTGTTCGTGGCTATAACAAAGCCTATTTCATTTCTTCTTGATCATTTTTCCCAGGGGTTGTAGAGAGGTTCTGATTGCAATTGTAAATTCTTTAGCGAACAAGTCGTGATTGCTATGGATTGTTCAACCACAATCATTTAGAGCCTGTGCTGGGTCAGCTCTATGCTCTCTGTGCTCTGTGCACACAGTGGAGTGTAGAAGCACATAACAGAAGGGATTCAGGTTATTGAGTTCAGGTCCTCGATACTCCAGGCAAGAGCATCTAAAAATGGGTTTGTGCAAAACATCTGCCTGGCTGCTGCCGCAGAGGGCAGCCCCATCTCCACTTTTGCATCAGCTTGTGTTTGGCCAGGCTTTCAGTCAGCTCAGCTGCCAAAAATGCAGACTTCCTCCCAAAATGAAATACGTTTTGCTGGTGCTGCGTTTCTATGCAGCTCATGATGGAGCTAGACAAGTGCTGGTGCCTGTGGGACCATCCTGTCCCAGTGCACTTTGGTTGTTGGGTCCGGTGTGCTGCACTGTGTGGCTGAAGTTGGCTTTTGTGGTCAGCTTTAACAGTACTGCAGGTATGCTTTTCAGAGAGGTGGAAAGTCAAGTTTTAAGCCTCATTAGGTGCTCTATTTAGTCTCCATGGATTTAGTAGAAACTTTCTGTGCATGTGTGCATGGAACGGTTTCAAGTCAAATCCATCCACTCGAAGAGCAGATGAGCCAGCTCTGAATGACAGCCAGTCACGCTGCACGTCACATATTGCTGCTGGCTCGGTTTCACTTATTTGTTTATTTACTTCACCATTCTGAGCTGCCTGCAAAACAACTGCAAAGCCCTGCTGCCTGCTAGTTATGGTTTTCCACCCACCATCGCCATTCAAAACTGACTTCAGCGCTGCATCTGTGAACTTCTGCCTCAGAGGTCTCGTACAGACTTGTTCTTGGTAAACGTACAAGTTTGGCATGTGCAGCTGTCAAATTTCTTACGGTTTATGTCACCTGTCATATTACTACAAAAACATTTTTCTTCATTGCTTTTTAATTTGTGAAACTAAAAAAAAAAAATACTCATCTCTTTCTGTAACCTGTAATTCTACATCTACTGTATTTTTAATACCAATAGATGCCATAACATGCTGGGGCTGTTACTGTGGAATTAACTTTGTTTTTTTCCCGATGGTCTAAGGATTTTAATATGTTGGCCAAATGCCTCATTGAAAGGATTGTGGTACTGGCATGGAAACTGGCACTTTCATCAAATTGTGTGGCAGCTGTTCATTTTGTCGTGACTGTAGCAACCCTTTGCTCTCGCAATGTGGTGCTTGCGTTACTTAAGGTTTCAAGTAGAAACAGTCTCCTGTAACTATTGCTGAAATGTGCAGTGCTTATTCTGGGTGTCCCTGAGCAGTGGGTGCTGCCAAAGACAGGGCAGGATCTCTTCACTCTTGTGACCAGTGACTCGAGGAAATGGAATGAAGCTAAAGGGGGAGTTTAGGTTGAATATCAGGAAGGGGTTTTTTACCCAGAGAGTTGTTGGGCACTGGAACAGGCTCCCCAGGGGAGTGTTCACAGCACCAAGCCTGACAGAGCTCCAGAAGCATTTGCACAATGCTCTCAGGCACATGATGGGATTCCTGGGATGTCCTGTGCAGGGCCAGGAGTTGGACTCAATGATCCTGATGGGTCCCTTCCAACTCAGCATGTTCTGTGATTCTATGATTATTGATCCTTTGTAGCCAGCTCTGAAATCCACCTGCCGTCTCATCCTAGGGTGGTTTGGGTTTGTTCCGTTCTCAGAGATGAAGAGAAGTTATTAACATTGACCCTTAGCTGCTTTTGGAGTGACTGCTGGGAAAATATCAGTGTAACTGTAAACTCAGGAATGCTGTGCAGAAACACAGGGAATGGGCGGTTTGTCCTTTGCTATGGTACCCCAGTACGTAGAATACTGTGTACTAGGAAAACATACTCATGTAAGCTGGGCCAAAGAGCCAGGAGGACATGGTATGGGTTTGCATTTTCATTCTGGCAAGCAAACACATTGCTGTGTTGTGTTTGTGGCAAAAAGCAGAGGTAGATGGGAATGAAGGCAGCTGTGGCAGCCAAACCAGGAGTCATTTACCAGAGGAACGATGAGGCATCACTGTAACAGGCACTGACCTGTTGCTGGCCTGTGAAGGGTTGTACCTTTCCACTTTGAAGCTTTACAAGTTTAATCGTTTTAACCCAAAGACTTTCGAATTCTGTTGGATATCCTTGTAATACCATAGATAGCTTTGCATACGTATTTTTTATTTCATCTCATGGCAGTGATATGCTGCCTGGATTATAGGCATCTTTTTGAAATTGCTAATTAAGGTTCCTTTAAAGTTTTTGGATTTGCGGACTGAGCTGTCTTCTGTATTGTTTCAAAAGTGGGTGTTATATATTTTGCAGGCATTAGTGTGTTGTTTAGAAAACAGATGTTATTTGATATCTTCAAGTCATCTGACTTTTTCTGGGTACGAGGGAGAGCACTGCAGACAAAGAGGAATTTTAAAACCTGTGCTTTCAATTTGTGTGTCCTGTGGCCTGCCAGCTCTTTTACCTCTTTCTGGATGGCTTAGTCATCCCTCTAGTTAGTGGTGAGTCTGCTTTAATGTAGGCACTTGTGGCCTGTGTTTTGTGTCTGTTATTTGAAGTGGAGTTCGCAGCAGTTTAAAATTTTAAAGCCATTATTTTGTAATAGTATATTGCAGTGATCTGCAGCAGAGAAAACAAATTGGTTAGTACAGGAGTAAACAATCTCCTAGAATAAGGAAAAAAAACCCACGTAGAAGAATAAAGGAAATATTTTATGGCTTCTAGAACTTTTTTTATAATCAAATGTGACTGCTTTTCTCCCTGTCTGTGCTCGGCACACACATGCACATACATATTTTCCTTACATTCCAAATGTTTCTGATCAGAGCAGCTAGTTGCAGGCAGAAATGCTGTTAGGAAAATATCAGTCCTAGAAATAGCAGCTATTGAAAGATTAGAAGTGACTGAAAACAAAATCTTGTAGAAGAATTTCTAATGTAATTGTAACATAATTTGTTGCTTCTCTTACTCTGCTGTGGCATGATTAAGTACTGAATTTGAATCAGCTTTTAAAGGAAAATGCTTAGTTTCATTCCACAGCACAATTGGCAACTAAATAAAAGTTCAGGCTGGATTTTTTTTTTCCAGCCCTCTTTTCACAGAGAAAGAAAAGTGTACATTGGGTCTTTTGTATTTTGCAGAGAGGAAGTTTAGCACAATAGACTGTCAGAGGAAAGCAATTCCGATAATCAGTTTTCTGTACTACTTATTACAACTGGTCAGGACTGGGGTTTAATTAAATTTTAGGGATAAAGGACAATAGAGTGTGCTAAGGATGGCGAGTCAGCTTAAACTTAGAATTTCCTGGCTTTAATCCATTTCTGTGCCAACTCAGTAGTACTTCAATGTATGACTTCAGATGGGATTCTCTTGTATAGAAAGTAATAACTGTTGAGGTTTGAGAAGTTTTCCAGGGTCTCTTTTGACTTCCAGAGTAATTATTCGTTCGTGAGTGGGTGATGGGAGTGTGGCCTGGGAATGCCCCCCTTCTGTGCCAAGGTTTAGCACTGTGGGTTTACACAGTAAGATGGCAAATTTGTTAGTTTTTAACTGTTCTAAAATAATGATAAAATATAGTGATTTCAAAAGGATAGTTTATTAAGAGCAAATACTTTTTGACTCTAAAATGTTTTGTATCAAGCTGAGAGAAGATGAAAATACCCTGGTGTGCCATTATGACATTTAGAGTGACCTTCTGTATAATGGGGCCCAAATAACCTCTTGACACTATTTTTGGTATCACAGCTGTCACAGGCACAGCTTCAAAAGGCATCTTGTCTTCCAAGGTGAAGAGTCTGCTGCATACCTTAAACATGAACTGTTGTAAACTTGTCCTCCAAACTGCCCTTGCTGTTAAAACCTATTCCAGTTTGCGATCTGGTGTCAGTGGTGTTAGACATTCTCAGCAAGACGAGTAATCTCCGTGATAAGAATTGTCACGTATTCTGGGGTTTGATGGCTGCAGGTAAATCACTCCTACCTTGCTGTTGGACGTGTATATTAATTACATTCTTCCATTTGCCCGCAGTGAAACAGGTTTTCTAGGTTTTGAATTCCTTCTTTAGAGCTTTTCTAGTGCTTTTCTAGAGCCATTAACATTTTTTCCCCAAGATGGATACAGCTGCAGCAGTGATTGCTTCAGTTTGTGCTCAACCAACGGCACAAATTCAGAATCAAAACGAATTAAACAAATTTTGAATGCTTTATTGATAGCATTCCTACTTTTTTTTTCAGACTGGCAGTCTACAGACCTTTTAAAACTAGTTTTGTAGAATTCTATTTCTCAGGCACATCTAGAGTATTAAATAAAAAGAAAAGCAGAAAGGACTATCTTGCAGGGTGCCTGGAATTTTGCTTTTGTATTGTTTAGTAGTCGCAAGAAACTTGAGCTGGTACTTCTGTACTACAATAATGTTTATTAATGAACAAGTGTCACTGTTTTAGTATCCACTTATATAGTTTCTAGATAATTAAATAAAATAAACTTACTGTAGAGAACCCCAAAACACTATGTTGAGCTATGTTTAATGTTCCTGCTGTGAAAGAAGACACTGCTTCACAAACTTCCCTTTTCATGCTTTTTCCTTCACACACTTCATACTTTTGTGGGTGACATGCTCAGCTAAACTGGAATGTTATGCACAGCCTGTGCTGCACTTTTGCATTACGATAGTTTTTCTTCAGTAACGATGTGAGAAATTAAAAAAACCCAACATGATAAATCAATACACATCTTAGATCTTGTGTAGCTATCTGCTTTTTAGCTGCTGTTACAGGGTACATTTGTCGTCCTGCATGGTATGGGTTTTAATAACTAAAATTTGAAAAGCTTTTAGGCCTAAAAAAATATGTTCATATTTAGTTAATTCTGATGTAGAATAAATTTTTTTGAATAAATTAGAAACTAATAAAATGGAGGAGACACCTATGAATTTTGCTGATGCATGATTAAAGTGAAGACTGCTTCACACTACCTAATTGTATAAACAGTATTAGTAAGCCTAATTTTATAGACTGTAAATATTTGGATTAGTATTCGTCATAGCATTTAGTTAGGACAAGCCCCTATACTGTATTTATTTCCAGCCTAAGACATATGCTGCTTTTACACAGATGTTTCAAATCAGTGTATTCAGGCTGCTTATTCCCACCTACTTTCATGAATCATTTGAAAAGGGAGGATGGAAAACACTGACAATTTTAGCAGATGCAATTCCAGAAACTCATTAATAAATACGTTTCACACGCCCCAAACTTTGAATTAACAATAAACCTGATAGGAGAATGTGAAATTGATGCCTACTGCCCATTTTTTCCAGTGTTTGTGCTGTAAATGGTACAGGGAAGGCTGTTGAGTAATTTTGCTCAGTGATGGGCTACATACTGCTTTTACAGAGACCAATTTTCTGCTTCAGACAACAAAAAGCTCTAGATTCTGTTGTTTTTCTTTTTCTAAATTCTAATTGCTGAAAAATTATTTCAGCTAGTCTTGCTTATCATATAACAATAAAGCTTTAGGGCAATTGACCTGCTGACCTTAATTCCCAGGAAACTGTCACATTTCTTCTTTATTCCTTTGTTCATCTTAACAATGTGACCCAAAATACTACCGAGCTTTAAAGTTTCTCAGCGTAGTAAGGTCAAGCTTTAGTCGCCATAGTTACAGTTCAGCTCCGCGGGTCAGAGGGCAAATAGATTAATGATGTCAGACACATCTTTAAATGGTTCTTACACCGCTTCGCCATGCGGTGAGCAGCTGAGCATATTTGGGATGACAAAGGCCTGCTTAAGTCTTGCTAATAGGAGGATCTTTGGAGACGTCTGATGGAAAGGTCCTTTCCGCTGCGTGCCAGCGTTCAATATCGAGTGGCGGTGGGCACCGGCGGCGGCTGCTTTGCTTCACACTGTCAGAAGAATATTGCAAAGAGTGGATAAATAGCTGCTGCTCCCCTGCGCCTTTCGTTCTGGGCATCCGATTCCTTTGTCCAGGATTCAGTCCAGTGGTTAAAAGCCTCAGAGAGGATGTAAAATAGTAAGCTAGAAGAATATATTGCCACTCTCAATGAAAGACGTGCTCTTTCCTTTGCAGTGGCGAGGTGAAGCCAAGAGATCTGTGGCTGGTGTGCCTGTTTCCTGGTAGTTATTAATAAAAGCCCTTCTTCATACATGTAACAGACAGATATTAAAAACATATCCACATTCTTCCTCTAGATAATGAAACTTTTTAAATTAAAAAAGGAAATATGGCTTGCTATGACTTACACAGGTTCCTTGTGGAATAGGCCTTGGTGGTTTGGTCTCACATAGCCCGTTTGTATCAGAATTCAACAAGACTAAATAGCTGTTTGATCATTTTAATTTACGAGCGAGAGTATTTTTCCTTTATAAGATCTTATTACTTGCACACCTGCACTGTTGTGCTTTTTTCAGAGAATGATGCATGTTCCACAAAAATGAGATGCTGTGGGTGACTTGACATCATTGCTATGTTAGTTAAAAAAAAAAACCAAACCAGAAACCCCCCAAACCTGAGCAAAGCATTTTCACATGCACTGTATCCCAGTATCTTCATCAAGCTTCTGATTTTGAAATAACATCTGTGTGAACCATGAATTTATTCTTGAAATGGAAATCCAACTAATGGCTTGTGTAAGTCTCCAAACTGAATATAAAGAGTGAAAACACATCCTGAAGTATGTAAGCAACATCAATATTTTTTTATTGTATGTGTATACTGTCCTTCATTAAAATGCATTATCAGTTCATCATTGGGTAGTTGACAGCAGGAAGATAAGGAACTGTTGATGTAAAACTAATTTAGATGAAGAGTAGACTTGGAGCCTCTCCTCAATGGAGTGTCCTGATGCTGCTGGATGGAAGAATATTGTCAGTCCTAGGAAGGACTTGGTTACTGGGCGCTGCATTACAGCCTGTGCTTGCAACTGGCAAAACTGTGTAGTATTTCCTCTTCAGTCCGCTGGAATTAATTGCAGCAGAAGAATATGGACACCTGATGGTCAGCAAAATAAACGCTATTCTGTCAGGGCTTATTCTGTTGGGCTGTATCAGGGGCATAACAAACAAATGTTCTTTCAGAGTTTTAAGTATATTACTTATGCCTCTGAAAGGTGCACTGTTAGCTTTTTGGATTGTTTTCCTAAGCCTTTTTTATCTTTATATTTGATATTTAACAGATTGTTTTCTATTCAATCTGAAGTTCAGGGAGTGCAGTCTTGTCTTTATTTTAATACTAGTGAAGAATAGACCATTCTAATCAGTTTTAAATATATTTTCTTTGTTGCTGTGTGGTGAAAGAAGAAGCTCCATATTTTCCAGTATTGCTTTTCCAGCCTTGTAGGATATATTACAGCCTCTTTCTCTATAACTGTCTCATTCCCTTGGCCAAGTGCAAAGTTTCCTTTTCTTGCTCAGAGCACTGATGTAGTACTTGAGAGTTAAGCGTTGCCCCCCATTGCTTGTGTTCACAGGTGCCCTTCTCCACCAGTCCAAATTGTTTCACTGATACTCTCACATCCTCCCCTGTAAGAAGTTGCTGCTTTAGCACCTACTTTTTCACATGAAGTTAGTTTTGATTCCTTCAGTTCATAGAATCATGGAAAGTTTTGGGTTGAAAGGGACCTTAACAATCATCCAGTTCCAACCTCCTGCCACGGACAGGGGCACTTTAACTAGACTGGGCTGCTCAAAGCCCTATCCAGCCTGACCATGAACAGTTCCAGGGATGTGTCATCCACAGTGTCTCTGGGCAGTCTGTTTCAGTGCCACCCTCGAAGTAAAGAATTTTTTCCTAATATCTAATCTAAACCTACTCTCTGTCAGTTTGGATCCATTCACCCTTGTCTTGTCACTCCATGCTCATGTAAATAATCCCTCTCCATCTTTCTTGCAGACTCCCTTCAGTTACTGGGAATAAACTGTTGTATAAATTCTTTCAAGCTTATTAGTGTTTTGGAGGCTTTCATATGTCAGCTGAGTTTAAGAAGTTAGCTCATATTTTTTAATAATTATTTCTCATAAAGAGTAACTGAGTTTGTCTTGGCCTTGGGAAAACTGAGGAGTTCCATGTGTGTGGCATACCTGGGTGTACTAAATACTGCAGCTGGGCCCACGGCATACAACCAGAGTGGGAGAGGGGGTCTGACTGCACAAGAACAGGGGCAGAGCTCCAACAATTCACATCGATAGTAAATCATGGATAGAGCACTGGGTACTAAATGAGCAAGGTGCTGCTGGTCCTTGTACAGGTGCCATACCAGGACAGGGAGAGCTGTTTTCAGGCAAGATACTCTGCTGCAAGGTGAAAAAGCAAGTGCTGCAAACTTTCTGCAGACAACTCTTCCACTTGTTTTCTTACAGCTCTGTGCACCTTTCAGTTCTTTATCGGTAGAACAGCTCAGCTAAGGGACTTCTTCATGTGGCAGGTTCTGGACTGACAGCACTTGTATCCCCTGGGAGCTGTCAGATACTGTTGCTGGGGTTCGATTTGCCTGTGATCATTCAAAGATTAGTAATGACACTGTTTCTTTATGGTCATTATTTTGAGGGAATTTTATGTGATTGACAGAACCACATAATTAAGAAGGATGGAAAAAACCCCCACCCCAAACTGTGAGCTAGCCAGCTCTCAAAATGTGCTCTGTGATGTGGGAAAATGTGTTATGTCGTTCTGTAGATGTGTTGATTTAGACATTGACAACGTAACCTAAGATCCCTTGGACTGTAGAGCCTTATCATGTGTGATTTACTGGCCTGTTTGAATCATCAGGAACTGCATCTCAAATTGAATTATTCCGTAACACTGCAGCAGACAAAGGTTGGCCTTAGTTTCCATGTCCTAGTCATGAAGTGTATTAAGGGGGCTTGCATCTCCTTAACTGATGGAGAGTGATTCTCTACTGGGTGCAGACTATTGGGATATAATAAACTAATTGTAAACCTGGTAAAACAAATGCTAAAAGACTAAAAAGTGTATTAGAATCTCTGGCTACAAATTTACATGCCACATCCTTCCGAAAAACCCACTAAAATCAAGGAAATTTGCCAATTCCATAGTGAGTTTTGCTAGGTTTTAATTTGTATGTTTTGCAAAGGTTGTAGCCACTTGTTCTGATAGATTTTTTGTGTGCATTAAGCACCGATATCCTTCACTGGCCTCAGCCACGGTATGAGAGATGGTGGTGAGTGCCTTTGCAAAACCTCCACGGGAAGGGACTCCCTTTGTCCAGCTCCAGAGATCCCTTGGAATGACTGACAGCAGAGCTTGCTTTTCCTGCTTTGAACAGTCAGAGCCCTTTCGTTTGCAGCCACTTTTAGGATAGCTCCATGAGTTTTCTTTGTGCTCCCTAGCGTTGCACCTCCACTGGTCCCTGTGTCTGCGCTTTCATTCCTGGTGAAACTCAAGGCACTGTTACTGGCCCGTGTCTTTCCCTATCTGAAACTAATTCTTCTTTCTGATGGTCTTGAGGGCAGCCTGTGCTAGTCACGTCAAAGGTCTGGTTTCTTTCAGGGCAGTACTTGATAGGGATGGAAATTTCCACAATCCTTTCCTGATGTTAATAGAGGAGCTCTGATTTATGAGAGATATAATTCTTCCAGTTTTAACTTCTACAATTCATGAAGCCACTCGTGTCTGGGGTATTATTAGATTAGGTATCCATTTTCTTAATAAAAATCGTGGATAAGTGGAGGCGCAATGTGAAGATTCAGGAAGGAAACTGTAAAAAAATTACTGAATAATGTAATTATTTTTTAGGATAATTTGTTTTATACTAATCTTACTGTGCAAAATGTGCCTAAGCACAACTTGCAGTGAATTGCAGTCTTACTTCCAAAGAACAATTTTCATGTATGATAATTAAGTAACTTCTGATATCTCTGTGCTATCAAGTACCGTGTTGGTTTTCCTTTTCAACACAGTATATTACAAACTACTGCTGTCCTCATTACTGCATCAAAATAAACTTGTGGAGCTAAAGCTTTCACCATTTTTGTGTCTCAAAAATTTTGTTTGGGAAGCTTGTAATGAAAACTCCCCAAGGTGAAATACATTCCCTGGGCTTCAAAAGTGGCACAAAGGCAGAATTTTCGAGGTGACTTCCTAAAACCAGAGGCTTGGACCATTGCATGTGTGCTGTGGTTATGTGAGCGACTGTGTACAGCGACTTCTAAGCCACTTACCAATTTAAGACAAATGAGAATTAAATGATGGGGGAAACCTGTAGTAGCCAAATCTACTGACATGCTGCTTTTTTAAATGTGAAGTTTATAAAAACCCTTGAGTGTCGTGTCTGATCTGATTGTCTTCCTTTATAAATGGTATCTGGCAGAGTGGATGTAATTTGTATACGAAAATGAAACGAGCGCTTAAGGGTAAAAAGTACCGCAGCTTTTTTAGTATAAACACAAGCATATTGCAGGCTGCTTATGGAGGCCTTGCTATTTTCCTGTTTTAAAGCTCATAATTTACTGTGCAACCCTACTTAGGTAATGTTTCATTTTAATTCCATTCATAGTGAACAATCTTATTTTTGTAAAGCATCTGAGATTTCTTTTTGGTCAAGAACTCTTTTGAAGTGCCTGGGAGTACTCCTTGCAGCTGCATAAATGGTTTGGCTCTGTAATTATGATCCCATTTCTCAAAGGTATACGAGAGGAGAAACAAAAAGGGGCTTCCCCTAATCTTGTTTACATCAAAAAAATGGCAAGAACAGATCAGAGACTATAAAAATAATAGTAGCAGATGTAGAGAAACTCAGGAGCAGGCAAGGAGTTGCGGGAGGTACATTTTCTTTGCAGATGTTTAGAGCAGAAACTAAATAGTGTGACATACCTAATGTTGTAAAAACATTTAAAAAGTTGATTTAGAAGCAGATTCAGAAAAAGGAAGACGTTCTTCCGTTGATGGAAGTGGAGATAGGGTAATCATCTTAGAGAAGGCTTGAAAATCAAAAGGCATAAACAAAGTTCAATTTAGTTGTACATGTGTGTCCTTTCAGCTGGCAGACCAAATTATTCTGATTGTTTCTCATCAGATTTTAGCCCTTCTGTTCCATGCTGTTTATATTAACTTCCATTAACCTACATGTTTTGAGTGAAAGTTTAAAATGGGCTATGAAAATTGCTTTCATCACTTCTCAATTGTAAAATAAGCATCAACACTGGATTGTTTTTGTGCCTATAACAGATTAGTTTTAATCAATAGCATATTGATAATGTACAATAACATAACGCAGAATGACTGCATGCCTTTAAATGGAAGTTTAAATGTTTAATTTTTTTTGGTCAGTGATTTGAATAGGTTTGCAACACACAAAGAAAAAGAGTTGTGTTTATTTAATGCTAGAATTTAGATATTTAGGAGTTTTGTCTTTTGCTGTTGAGATGTCTTACTGCACTTTAATGTAATGCACTTACAATAGTAAATCTATAAATTGAGAAGCCCGAACTTGCTGCTTCCATGTACAGGTTAGCTTCAAGTTTGAGTACATTTTCCATTTCTTCAAAATCATCAGTGATGAATATAGTCCAAGGATCCAAGAGTATATATATGCATATATTTTAAGCATTGTTATTCACTGAATAATTAATGTGAAAGCTGCTCATAAAGCTTGGCCAGTAATGTACCTTTGAAAGGTATTACCATCAATATCTGACAGGCCTTTGATTTCCACTAATGATATGTAACCAGGAAGACTGCCTAATCTGTCACTGTGTATAAATCACTGTAGGTGGGTGGTCATGGAGACCACTGTATTTGGTACTTTGGGAATGTAAAGCCCTAATCCATCACTGGCAAACTGGATTTCTAAGTGCTGCTTTATATGTTCTGTTGTAGGTCTTTGTTTATAACGTATTTCATGGGTTTGGAGCTCCTAAGAGGTGAAACTGGGCAGAAAAGCATTTATTTAATGCAAAAATCCCAGCACATAATGCCCATTTAAATAAGGAGAACTAAAATGTAGAGCAACAAAAGGTGAATAAACTATAAATGAGCTATGAACTACTAACCAGCTGTTACATTCCATTTTAGAAGCCAAACAAATTAATGCAAAGGAGGGGGAAAAAAAAAACCCAAGGAGAAAAGAAAAGGATTTTTGAGGCAGAACACAAATAAACAAGTAGTGCCAGGAATGGAGTGGGAGGCTGGCACGGGCAAGGATGGAAGCACTAATTGTTTGGTAATGCACACACGGACGCGGAGTGTACGAACATGGAGGGTTTTATCCTCATTCCCCAACTGAAGAAGTAAAGATGCTTTAGCCAGTGGTAGGGAAAGACTTGGTATGGAGCTGAGATTGGAGTTGGTTTTGATCAGCCTTTAGTGAGAAGGAAGCAAAGGCAATTAAAAAGTGATGAAGAGCCTGTCAATAAACCTATAGAAGGCTTTGCTGTGTGGAAAAATTATTCTGTGTAGTAAGTGACATGTTTGGGTGACAAAATATCATCAACTTGGTAAGAAATTAGTTCATTTCATGCAATTACTGCAGTTACCTTCAGAATCACATCCTAGGCTGATCCTGTTGGAGGAAAGCAAAGGGAAAATGGGGATTCGTATTTCAAGTCTGGTGAACAGTGAAGAAAATAGCCTTAATTTTTTTATCGAGTAAAAACTGTCTTTGGTATCCAACTACATGTAACAGCTTTTGGGGAGGGGAAACAAAGAAGCCAGAGGATAACAGAGCTGTGAGCAATAATAATAAGTCTGATGAGCTTGAAATAATTAGGCATTGTTGGAAAAAAAAACCTTTTTGAGATTATTAAAAGTTTTGCACAAAGAACATTGGGTAGTCTAAGTGAATCCCAGCCTTTTGTATGCATCACATGAAGTAAGCATCCTGAAAAATAAATTACTGTTAAGTACTCTTTGACACTCTGCAATGCATTGAGAACTGGTTAAAGAATCATGAACAAAGCGATGCAGTCAGTTGATGAATTGGTTGGCCATTTGTATTTTATGAAGATTTATCAGTATACATGTTGTTTCAGGGCATCAGGCTGAAATGATGGATAAGTAAACTTGTGTACTTTGAAGATAATACTTAGTTTGAAAAGTTAAAAAAAATCCAATGTATAAAAAGGAGGTTAAGAAATGGAAAAGGGAATTATTTTCTGTCGTGGAAAGTGTTTTGTGTATACAGGGGAAAAAAAGGCGCCTGGTAAATAAAAAAATAGGATAATAAGTGGTTATGGTGAGAAGGGACTTAGTGAATAATAAAAGTTATGGGAATAATGCCATAACTTGGTTATTCTAGGAAGAATTGAAAGTTTGGGTTGTCCCCTAATTGCAAATAAGAGTCTCATAAAAAATACTCATTATACAAAGCAGCAGTCACTGGCCATTGCCTACCCGGCCAAAACCCAGCAGCATCCCATCTCTCAGAATCCCAGGAAGTCAACCATACCCCCGAGACCTGCTGTACCATATTGTCTCTTCCCCTGTCTCTCCACAGAGGAAGACAGTTTGAAGGTTGGATATGAATAGAAGATTGCTAGCTTAGCTCTCCCCTAAAGAGTTTCAGCTCTTCCCTTTTTGCATCAAGCTGAAAATGGTTCTTGTGTCAAAAACTAAAAGCAAGCTAATATGAATTTCTTCTTAGAAGTGAGAAGGGTGAAAGATATGAGACACGGATAAAGTATTGAACTGAACTTAAAAGCCAAAAGAACACTGCAGTGTCTTAATTGGATCCTATAAAAACATTTACATCAGTATGGTAGTTACCCTTTTATCGTTGTTTTTGCAGTCTCTGAGACATTATAGAGAAATCATTTAATTCCTATGTTTACTTTGAAATGAACTAATGCAGAGTGCTGGGTTTTCTGGTTTATGACTTGCGTTATTGCTTCACTGTATTAAAATCCTCTCAAAGTTCTTTAACCAGCACAGATCTGTTGACAATTGAAATCTTAAGAATCAGCTCTCTAAACAAAGGTCAGATTTTTTTTTCTCCTATGCTAAAATAAATATTGATCAAGTAGATTACATGGCAATAGAAAAGTTAAAGAATGTTTCTGGTTCTTAGGTTCCGTTTTTCTGGTGAGTAAGGACATTTAGCAGTGTGCAGGAGTAAAGATCGTGAGGCTGTATATGTGGAAGCAAAACCTGAACAGGAGTTACTTGGTCCACAAACCTTTCTGACTTGAAGTGAAATTATTTGCAAATCCCAAAGTACCAAAAATTTATTAGGCCAGGTTTCCTTGGTTTTAATAGAAGTGAAGTGACTTTTTTGACTAATCTATGCACATCTCCTATTACAGTCTTAACAAATTTAGTTCTGCTTTTAAGAAGCTTTTATAAACAGAATAGTATTCCCCCCTTTCTTCTGGAGCTGAGTTTGGAGGGGCTTTCTGTGTTGTTCGTAAAGCCCCCCCGGTCATGGTTGACCCCTCAGTCTTTCTACTCAGTGCAAAGTGCATGTCCTGCACCCATTTTCAGCTTTATCTTTAAAATTGTAACAGGAACTTGTAGCAGAGTGTAGTTTTATACAGACATCTGGCTGACTTTCTTCCCCCGTTTAAGGAGAAACAAATATTCCTTCTGATTTTGGTGACAAGGTGCTGTGTATGTAATTTGAGTACTAGTTCAGGACAGTTAATTGCTACCATGTGACATTTTGTGAATTGATGCCACAGTTTGTCAGGTTTGCATGGATTTTTGAATTATAGTGGATCACCAGTCACTGTTGATTATTGCTTTGCAGCGCAGAATTTTAAGAAGAAACAATGCAAAGATGAGGTTTCGTGTAGGAGCGAGCCCTGAGCTGCATTCGGTCGGATTCAAGGGAGGCTGATGAAGTGTTCTGGAGGAGCTTATTTCTGCCCATGATGAGCTGCTTAGTTGATTAAATAGGTGACTCAGTTCCTGACAGCTGTCAGTCTTGATGTTTGCTTCTGAACTTCTGTTTCGCCTCATTCATCTTAATCTCTGATTTACTTTTGTTTTTCTGGCATCGTCTCCTGTGCTCATTTCCGTTCTGGTCTCTGTGTTGCCTCTTCCTTTTGCATGGCAAACCTTTCATCGCTTTCCTGGAGTCCCCTCCGCATACAAAGATTAAAGCGGGCTCCTGGTTTTAAATTCTAATTAAAGAAAAAGAACAAACAGAATCTGCAGGAAAGATGTTATGTTTTTAAAATCTTAAAAAGCAATCTAAAAATGAATAATGAACTTCTCTTTGTCCAGAATGGCTAAGATAAGATAGTGAGAGAGATACATAAAGGATACCTAAGTTGGGAAATGGCTGGCCAAAATCAAGATGAAAATGTCAGAATGAATATGTATGTATCTGTCCAGACCAATTTTTACATGTGCTTTGACCATCTCCTAAACTGAGTTCCACTGAGTTTTTTTTCTAGGGGGAAAGAAAAACCCAGCAGGAGAGGAATGTCTTTGAAAGTTTCCCAGAATTTATCTTAATTTTTTTTTTGGTACACTCAAATCACGGAACCTACTCCCCGGCTTATAAATAAAGTATTGTTTTTGTTGTATCCAGTGGTGAATTATGAATAGGAATGCCTAAAAAGTGGAAAGCTACAGTAGTTTCCAGACTATTGACTGAAATTAGAGATGTTTAATACTTCATTTCTTCTAGACTGACTCTCCAAGTACTGTAGTTGACTAACCCTGCAATTTTTAAAAAGAATTAAAATTACATAAATCATACTGTTTATTGAACTGAAAGTCAAAAGCATTGTTTGTATAGATAACACTACTTAAATATTAAATACATTTAAAAACTGAAATGAGGTTACTCCAATGCTAGAACACTGAAGCCAGGTGGCCTCGAGCCTGTCCTCAGATGTGCTTCAATTTTGTGACCTATTGCATGCAGTCTGTTAGTGTTTGTGTCCCTGGCTCGGGAACATGTGAGTAGTGCAGGAATTGAAGTAGCTTACTGATAAATTTTAATAAATGAATAACATGCAAGTAATTATGTGTGCCTATTTTTACTTTACTGTTTTTAGTAATACTTTACTCACTATTCCAGATGAAATTCTCATGTTATTTAAGGGATCTGGTCTTAAAACCTTAAAATCTGTCCATTTGAAGTCTGCCTATTGTAATAATTTAAAGAGAAAAGACTGTCCTTTCTGTTTCTGCATACAGAAGATCAGGCAAAGTGTAGTTGCCCTGTATTTAGTTGTGAAGTTCAGTGAGGTTTTTCTTATCTCAGAAATACCTGGCCTGATTCTGATTTATAGAGGATGAAATTATCAGTCACACACACAAAAAAAAAAAACCCCAAATGCTGTATTTGCTCAAAACTCAAGTATGCAATTTAAAAATAATGTTTGAGTTCTGTTGTAAGCGTGACAGTATTTCAAAATTATTGGAAAGCTCTTGTGCCTGTGGAAGCTTTGAAATGGGAAAGGAGATTTTATCTCTTCTCCTATTCTGATGCTCATGTGCTCCTCTGTGTCAAATCTGCAAATGTTTTGGATCCAGTACTGTGTGTTGCTAGGTGGCACAGATGATAAAAGATGAATTTTCACTGTTCCTCTAAATGATTTTGTTTGTGGTTGATCCATGTGTAGTGATGACTCTTTTTTCTGGGGGTGGTGTGAAGGTAGGGAGGAGGAGAGGTGCTAAATTCAGGTCTATAAACTGAATAATAAAAGATGTTCACACCTTCAAAAATGTAATCAAAATGGTAGTTTTGGCCAAAAGTGTGGTACTTCTGCAAGTTTTTTTAACATGTTTATTCGAGAGTAAAGGGAGCTTTTCCCTCTCTGAGTGAAAATTGTCAAAACCAGGATGATGTACTATTGGGACTGCTTTCCTGTATGTGGCTATAGATGATGGTTTTGCAATACATGATGCTGTTCACTGAAAGGAAAGGCACAGAATACAACTTCCAGTCCAACCCTGTGTTCAGCTAGATCAGTTTGCTCGGGGTAGAGCCTAGCCCAGCTTCCAATGGCTCCCAGGATGGAGATTCCACAATCTCTCTGGGCCACCTTCTAGTACTTAACTGCCCAAATGATGCTAAGTTTTGCCTTATGTCTTGTTGGAATTTCCAGTTAATGGAAATCTAAGATGGCAGGTGCCAGGGCAGCATGTGGAGGATAGATAAACATGCACTGGGGTGTTTCTTAGTAGTCCAGTTGTATTCTGCGTGGTGTGTGACATTTCTTGTCGGAGCAATGAGGTAAATGCTTTGACATTCCGTGTTCTGCATCTGCTTTTTTGGCTTCTTTGTTAGGGGGGAAAGATTGGTTGGACTCCAGCTAAGCTGACCAGAAAGAAAATGTCCTGTTTATTACTGAAAGTGTGAGCATCGGGGCTCGGGAATCCTGTGTCATGTCCTCACCACATACCTGCAAAAATCTGGGTGTTTGAGTGATAGGATCCACTGATCATCAGTCCAAGGGATTTTGCTGCCTGCTCTATCTGTGACAGCCATCAATTGTCAGATCAGATTGTGTTCCTGCTGTAGATGCTGCTTCTCCACACTCATTTTTTAAGGCCAGACCATCTCTGTACGTGTGTTTATAGCAAGACCTTGGTTTTTGCTAGCAATACACTGTGTGTTTTCATGAAACTGCGTTTCCACAGTTCTTAAATCCCTTGAGCTTGCTGTGGAGGAAACCTCTATTCTCAATCTCACGCTTTAGGATGAAAGATGTTAGTAAGGTAAGATCCATCTTACTTCCTCTTACATGTCTAACCTTTAAACACCTAAATGTGAGCTACATGTCTCTCAGGTTAGAATCAGTGGAGAGAAATAAATCACAGAAAGAGATGCAGCTTGATTAAATTAGGAATTGATGATAAATTAGAGTAATTGCTGTCTTAAGCCATTTATTCCTTTCCATTGTCTATAGGAAACTCTGACAGTTAAATGTGAGCTGGTTGCATTAACCCGTGGAAACCTTACCTGAGGTGACTGAAATCCCACCTTCCTGCTATTGTACCACACTTCATATGTTCTGCTTGCTTAATTATGGATGCAGCTTTTAGCGCACAGCCGTTCTGTCTGTTTAATGTCACAAATTCAGTGCCCGATACGCTTTGGAAGGAGATTTTTGGGGGAGCGATGTGTTACAATTTAAATGATTGAATGGATTTTGATGTGACAGCTATGTTGTCTAACTAGAAATCAGTATTTTATGAGTTCTGAGAAGGATGCAGCATTGCATAGAGGTAGATGACAGGTTGTGCATGGTGCTCTGGAATTTCCAGACACAAAGACTATGCAAATGTTGACAAGATATAAAAATAAGTACTTGTGAAGTATTGTACTTGCTCTGGATATACTATAAGACTGGTTTTAGCCAAGCTGTGTCCCCTGGAGGCCAACACTCAAGTGTCTGGGAAGACACCAGATGACCTCCAAAGAGAAGATGTGGGGCTTTTTGTTTGCTTGATGCTTTGTTGATTTTTTTTTCTTTTTTTTTTTCCTTCTTTTTTTTTTTTTTTTCTTTTAGGCAGCTAAACCATCTGAACTGTTGGCATGAGCTGTCAGAAAAATCCTTCTTTGAAACATGGAGACTGACTAGTATTTTCGAGTTAGGAGTAAAAGCAGAAATAAAACTTAATGTAGAAGCCTGAATCTATCACAAGTTCATTGCTGTGGGTTTTTCCATAATACTATCAACTTCGTGGATTGATGGCTTAGAAACTGTTTTGTCTAAGAAGTGAAAAATTAGATGACCACTTGTTCCTTAGAGGTAAAAAGAAGATGCACCTGACACGTAGAATTTATGAGATAATTCCCTGCAAATGCTGGACTTGAACTGAATACTTGTACTTTGAGACTGGGGTAAAGTTGTGGCAGCATTGAATTGTTCAGGAGGAAAGAGCTTCTTACTTGTGGTTGGGATTTGATGTTTATTTTAGAGCTCTTCAAGAGCATGATAGTATTTGGAGGATACTTTAACAGCAAGTGAGGCTGTCACATATACATGATAAAATGCATTTTATTATGTGCTTTTGCAATTCACCAAATGGGTAACCCTGTGTTAAGTGTTGAATTTATAGACAGAAAAGCATTGGAAGAATATAGCTCAATATTCAGAACTATGCTGTCTATAAGAGGCAATGAAAACGTGTCTCGGCACTCAGAATGGCATTCATTCATACTTCATCACCAGCTGTTGTGAAAGGAACTTCTTGTAAAATACTCCAGCGTTTGATTTTTTCCCATATTAGACTGTAAGGCCCCAGAAACTTTCATGTAATTTTTTTCTTTGTTTTTGAGTTTTCCATTCTGTCTTCAATAACTTACAAGAAGTTTTGTCTTTCTTTCCCTTGTGCATGTTTTCTTTCACCAAGATGGAAGTGTTGTGCTCTCAAAATGTTAACGTTTCCAACATCCCTGTGAGATATTCATGCGTGAATAGTGTCTCAGTCTTCAGGGATGTTATCCCCCCAGAGCTACAGGAGGATATTGTAAGAACTTGGACTAAAGCTCTGGAGTCCCTTGTTGTAAAGCCTGTGCTCAGGGAGGTGGATGATGCTGTTCTAGGCAGTGACAGGCTTTTTTGGGCGAGTCAGGAAGTGCTGGTTGCATGAGAAATGTTTTGACTAGAAACAGCTCCAATCAAACAAATCTCTGGGGATATAACTGTCGTGTTTCTGAACAAAGAATGATCAAACAAAAGCTTGCAGTGAGGTCTTAATTCAGTCCGTGACAAAGCATCCTCTGACTTCACTGAGGTCAGATTACATTTTGAGTATTGAAAACCTGTCTAAAAATCCTAACCTTTTTATAAATTTTTAAAAGTAAAACATAATAATAAATGTATTTCTATCAGAATATCAATATAAATTAGAGATTAAAAAGATGAATAATTATTCCATTGTATGTTAATATTTAACTGCTCCAGAGATTTTTGTCTATGTAACGAATGAAAAGTGTTGTCTGCAAGATTCAGCTTGGGATCTTTGTAGTTACCAACTCTAAATTTTCTATACTGTATTTAATACTGAAAGAAGAGTCCTAAAGTAATTTTAAGTAGCATCAGAATTTTGCAATGTCCTTTAAACACCTTAAATGATGTAAGAGAGTGACCTTTCCCTGCTTAAAAAAAAAATACCTTCTACAAGAGAGCAAATGCCATGTACTGTCTTTAGATGGAAGTGTTAAAAAGTCATCCAGGTAGAAGAGGCTTCTTTCTCCTCTTGTTCTGCAAAGATAATGTAAACCTTCCAACTGCAGGCTCTCTGAGTTAGGGTAGCAACTGGTTAGGCCTTCTCAAATAAAAAGATGCTGAAGCATACTGTTTTAGGATTATTCCAGGCTGTCTTTGAGTAATTCAAGGAAATACTTTTTTTATTTGTTGTTTAGCCTCTTTATTGGAACTTGTATTGTAAACTTCAGACTCATGGCAGTGCCTTCGAGATGCTTTTTTGATTTACTTACCGCTTCTTATGATATTTATTAGTGAAATCTGAATCCCCTTCAGACTACACATTTTTCAGATTAGTCTGACGTTTATTGGGTTGACTTACTTTAGTGAAAAGAAGTATGTAGTCCTTCCAAACAAAAGAAATAGCAAAGATGATTTTTTATTTGCTAGCTGTGCAGAAAAAGAAAGCATAAATGCATTGGTATATTTGCTCAGTTTTGTGAGCAATTCTGGGTGGTGAAAGCTATGGTAGAAGGTAGGTCCACTATTCTTGGGGGGAAATGTTGAGCTTTGGGATTACCTAAGTTACCTTTCCTCTTCCATACAGTCGTTTACATAATTTGGTTATTTTTTCATACAATCGTGGATTGGTTTGGGTTGGAAGGTACTTTTAAAGATCATCCAGTTCTAACCCCCAGCCATGGGCAGGGACACCTTTCACTAGACCAGGTTGCTCAGAGCCCCATCCAACCTATCCTGGGACATTTCTAGAGATGTGGTATCCATATGTTCTCTGGGCTGCCTGTTCCAGGGCCTCACCACCCTCACAGGGAATTTCTTCTTAGTAGCCAGTCTGACCCTACCCTCTGTCACTTTGAAGCCATTTCCCCTTGTGCTATCACTCTATGCCCTTGCAAAAGTCCCCCTCCAGCTCTCTTGTATCCTCCTTTGGGAATATTTACCTATTTTCTGGAGTTCTTGGTTGTTTGTTTTAGTTGTAACCAATGGAAGCTTTCTCCTTCTGTTGCTAAGAAGAAAATGTTTACTTTCTGCAGTGCTTCCATTTATCTCCTCAGCTCTTGCCTGGGGGTATGTGTATGTGTATATTCTTTTGCTGATATGAATTATATTTTCTGTCTGGAGATCATAAGTTATTTTGAAAGCGAAACAAAATGATTAAACTGAAGTCAGCTATATTATTTGAAGCTGCTGTATGTGTTTATCCTCATAGTGCTTAATCCTTGACTTTGCCTCAGGCTACTAACCCTGGCTGGTTATTAATTCCTTAAAAATGCCCTGAGCCAACATTGCTGCTGTTATAACTTGTTTGGGGCTGAAATGAAGTTGACGTTTTTCTTAGCTACAGCATCTTCTTGCTGTAATGTCACAGGATCAATTGGTTTCAGCAGTGCTGCTATTTCACCATGTGCCTCGAAAAATTTATTTCTTGTACAGCATCTGTTTAGACTTCTCAAGTTAACATTTAGTCTACCAGGGACGTAACCTATTTTAATGAAGGGATGCCAGATCTTTTGGAAATATTCTCACTATACAGATCTTAAGTGGCCTATTACAAAGAAATCTGTGGTTTTACTTTATGAAACAAAACAAAACCCTTCAGCAGGATTGGAAACTTAGGCCATTATGGTGTGGGAAGGGGACAACTGTGAAACTGGGGTGAAATACAATATGGTTTGAAATGCTATAAAGTTCTTTCTGTATACATTTTAGGGATTATTTCATAAACTACTTAAGAAATGTTGGCCTGGCATGCATGTGTCTGAGATATCCCTCTTCTGAATGTGCAGCTGAGCTTCTTCCAGGCTGGAGTTTAGATTTTTCTGTTTTAATAGGAGCCTTCCTGAAAAAATCAAAATGCTGTAAAATTGCAGATTGGCTTCAGGAGCAGCAAAACACCTTGGCAAATTATTTCCCAGTGCTCAGGCCAGTCCCTCCCTCCTCAGCTGGCATGAGCTGAGTCAAAGCCGGTGTAGCACAGAAAGTCTGTGCTGCCGGACTCCCAGCTTGGCTCTGGCTGACTCAGCAGCGATGGGGCCACGTCTCAGAGGCAGGATGAGTCTGAGGTGGTGTGTGGAGCCTCTGCTCTTCCGCTCCTGAAATGCAGCTGAGATGATGTCCTGGCAAATTCCCACCGCCACGGGAAGCCTGAGCACAGTTGTGTGGCTGTGTGAAAGCCCCGCCTGCGAAGGAGAAGGAGCAGGGTACATCTGCCAAAAATCCACCTCACTGTGCTTTTGTACATCTAGACTTTATTTTTCATGTTAAACAACTCTGTTTCTAAGGGTTCTCTGAGACACACTCTTGTTTGTTTTTTCACTGAGGAAAAACATTACTTAAACACCTTCAAAAAATCTCCACCCTACTCCCTCTTTCCACCACTCTAAATTTTTCATTATGAAGGAAGTTTTGTCTCCAGGTTTCTATTTCAGAAATGAGCGACTTCAAAGACTGCTGCAGAAATCACATCCCAAACCTCCTCTGCTGCCTTCCAGGAAGCCTTCCCAGCAGATATGTTGGAAGAAAAACAGTTTGATTGAAAAAGAGCAGTAGAAGGTCATCCATTACCAAGAGTAATATTTAGCAATCTGCTCCTCCCTTATGAGGACAGAAGTCCAAAATATAGAATACTTTTAAGGTTCCTGGTGTGTCCAGCTTCTAGAGCATCTTCCAGCTCTTGTTATAGACCAGGCAGATAACTCTGTTTCTAATCCTTGTGTGAGGGACAACACTGAATGATATTTCAATGGATCTTCATATCAATCTGTAAAGAAGACTTCAATATTTGAATAGTAAAATGACAACTTTTAGCCCAATACATTACATTTATTATGTTTCATTGACCTATTTGCATCACATCAGTGTAAAGCTTCCTCCCTTCTCATAGTGCCGGAAATGATTCAATTTACCATTTAAATGGTAGAGTTAATAATTCTAGATTATTAAAGCAAAGCCTGTGTGAAGAATGCTGAAATTCTGTGAATATTAAGGCACAAAATTATTTTATGCAAGATATCTGTCATGAATATAACATGAAATAATTTCATCCATGCTAAACAACTTCATTAACTGTAAACCTAGTAAGATATCAAGTATCTCACCATTTTCCCTGTGATGACACTTGTGGGAGACAAAGTTAACAGGATGACGAGCAGAGGCAAGTGGTGGCCCCATGGCCTGGGAGTTGCGAGGCAGCTAGTTTTGAGTCAGTGGTTATAAATTATACTTCTAAGTTTGTTTTCAATGTAATATTTATAATGTTTTTCCATGATGATATAATAACTTACTGAAGTCAAAATGTGAGATGCATAACACTCGTGGTATGTAAAGCACTTCAGAAATTAAATTGAGACTTCCAGCTGCCTTTTCTTCACGGAAGGAGGAGTGTCTCCTTTGGGAGATGCATGAATTTTCCTTAGACCTGAGCAAGTTACTGTGTTACATGGGAGGAGAAGAGAAGGGTCAGGGCTGGATCTGTAACGCCTCCCGAAATTCCCTTTTGGAGCTCCTTCTGGCACTGCCGTTCTGCAGCAAGCTTTCTCTTTGGATGGTGGTGATCCCAAAGCAAATGGCACTGAGAAAGTCTGGATCAATGTTATGCAGTCTATAAAAGTAGCAGAGAAGCTTATTCTGAGAAGTGCAGGTTCTTATGCATTAAAAGCTAGGAATTAAATGCTGGAAATGAAAGATGTTAATCTTAAGAAAGTAGAACAGATTTAGTTTCTGTGTTGAACTTGGTTCTTCTGGCTGCACAGAGAAATCTGTAAAGATTTTGAACATTGAGCAGAATTGGGCTTAGCATCAAGACAGTCTGGAGGTTGAATCAAGTGAGGCTGATCTGGTTTCAGCAGAATTCCCTGCCGCAGACTGAGGTTCATCTCCCTGAAATGTGCAGCACAGGCTGTGGTGCGGGAGGGAATTAGAAAAGGGTTAAGAAGCATGAGTGGTTGATGAGAACAGCTAAAATCTTCATAGCGCTTCTTGTGTTTTCAGAGCCACATTTGCAGCGCTGAGGCTGGCGCAGGAGAAGGCAGGAAGCTCCTGGCAAGCAGACAGCTCATCCCAGCCTCACAACGTGACCAAATTCTGCCGGCGGCTGGGGCGAGGGCATGTGGTGCATTAAAGATCTGCTAGTCAGGGGAAAAAAAAGCGAGTCATTTCAGTCCCATCCCCCCCTCATCTTGCACAGCCTCTCTCTGTGCCCTTGCTTCACGCACAGCCCTGGAGGCACAATCTGGTTGTTTCAAGAGGAGTTCTGATTTGGGAAACATCCCCTTTCTTGCTCGACAGCGCTGCCAAAGATTATTGAAAGCCTGTATCTGCTGACTCCAGTGACAATTTGTAATAAGTTTTCCATCACCAATTTCTATGGTGATGCATGAACAAAAAAGAACACAGTTTGACTTTCAGCTCCCGAGTTTTTTTAACGAGGCTGGCTCTTAAAGACAAAAGAAAACATTTTCTTTCTAAACTGAGCATATTTGACACTGAAGGTCAGTGAGATATAATACGACCAGAACTCTGGTGTTTATGCACTCATTTGCTTATAGAGCAAATTAAACGATTTAATGACCTGATGACTTCCTCTTCTATCATCCCTAAATGAAATATAACCCTCTTCACCCCTTTGTGTGCCTCTCAGCCCATTTAAAGTTCTTTTAAGGGTTTTTTTGGTCCATGAAATCCGCACCTTCCATTACCCTTACCAGGTGCTGCAACTGGAATTCCTGAAATGAGATTCAGGGGCATTGTGTGACTGCTCCTGCCATTATGCAGATGGTAATTTCTTCCCATGCTAATTATTATCAAACAGCTAAGAGAAAGATTAAAAAGTACTGTGTTTCTCAAAGCTCTTTTTTTGCCCCCCATTATATTCTCTGAAAGAAAGGAAAAAATAATCCTGGAAACCAGTTAGTCAGGGAAATGCAGAGAGTTAGTATCTGCTCGGAGCCTCACGTGAACCTGGCCCTCCTCTGAGGCCAGGGAGAGGGAGGGAATGAGGGGGAGAGAGAGGTGTGGATGTTTTTATCAGAAGGTGCTTTTCTCACGGTGTCCAAGATAAAGGGACTGACATTCTTGTAGTGCTCTAATGGGGGTGGAAGAGTAACTGGATCCTGATTTAGGTGGTTCACTAATGTGCCTATTTTTTCCAGTCCGCGTAGTTCTGCCTAGTGCCTCGGGCTTCTGGGGTGGTGTTTATATGCCACTTAAGGTCTTAGATTTGTACTTTTCAAACCAAAGAGGAGGCAAGGCTTGTAATTTCTTCATCCTCACCCTGATTTTTTTTTTTTTTTAATACTGGATTCAGTCCAACTGATGGTTTTGATTTTGGGGATTTTTTTTGCTTGTTGTTTGGTTTGTTGGGCGGTTTTTTTGAATCAGCTTAATTGTGACATTCTGTGATTAATTTTACTTGGATGGAAATGTAGCACATAGTGTATTGAGATCCTGGGTTTTTTTTTTCCCTTTTTTTTTTTTTGTCGAGTTTACAGTCTTTTTTCCAATGTGGGCTGTGGTTTCATTACAGTAAGTTCCTGCTTTGGATGCAGAGACGTCAGATTTACCAGCTGCTGCTCCCTCAAAATAGGCAGCATGCCAGTACCAAGGATTAGCTGGGTTACTGTTTGTCCCACCAGTTGTTTTTAAAATCTTTAACTGCAGAAACATCCCTGTATGCCATCCCTGCAACTCAGTGCCTGATGCCTTCCGTTCCCACCCTCCTTTTGAATTTTCTTCTCCAGGTCATCTATTTTGCTTGCATTTTTGGTATTCATTAACTTGATTTGGAAAACACTTTTGTCAGTATATTTGTGTTTTCTTATAAGCTAGCAAGCTTTTATACATATTTCTTCCTTGTCTTAGGTGATGGCTTGTTGGGAATGCGTTTCCTCCATGTATCACAGTGGCTGCAGTATTAGGATGCTGTCATTAAAATGCTTATCACAGGGGTGAATGACTTGCTTTCTGATCACTCTGGAGGAGAAGCCAGCAGCAGTAAGCAATGCTCACCTAAACCACAGTTTACTTGACTTGTGGAACAATTTTGTCAATAAAATTACCTCTGTGCTACAAGAGCCGTGGCTTGGAGACCACGGCTTTGTGCGAGTTCTTCTCAGTCCATCAACTTCACTAATAAAGCTGAACAGAAATCCTAAACTGGTTCCTAAATTAAGCTCAGAGTTGAGCAGCACGGCTGTATTCCAGTCGAGGCAGCCAGGGATTTGCCTTGCAGGGGTTGCCTCAAGTACCAAGTGTGTGTATTTCCCTGGAGGAGGTGGGGCCGCGAGTGGAGGAACCCAGGGCTGAGCATCCGTGTGCCTGTGTTGGGAGCAGAGATACACCCGTTACTGTTTGTGTGCTATTTCTGTGCTCCCATGAGATCATCTTGGGACATATCATGGGTTTCTTTCTCCTAAGATGCTTCTGTAGCCTTCAGCTCTCCCCCTTGTCCGAGTTAATTGTGACAGTTTTGGAGCAGGCATATCCTTTAGGGCAAATAGCAGGAAACTTAACAGAAGACCATGAACACTTTGATGTATTTGCTGCTGGGCTCCCTGAAGAGATGACAGGTTTTAGCCCAAGTTTAAGAAAGAAATCTGAATTTTAGCTGCAGCCCAAGCCAGAGCAGCCAGTCTGGAGATAGAGGGTCTTTGTACTTGTACCAAAGGTGACGGTATTGGGCCAAAACAAATGTAGGAGCTTTTGGGAACCAGGAGTTAAGTGAAGAGAGACCTCAGAGCTGTTCCTCTGCTCCAGGGCAGCTGCTTCCTTCCAGGCTATGGGATTTAACTTCATTAACCACACTAGATCTATCACAGTGTGTTTTAAGACCTACAGAAGATTTACTCTCCAAAGGAGGAAGAGCATTTAGAGGCCTGTAAGATACATGCTGTGAGCACAGAGAAGAGGTGTTTGGCAGGAGTAAGAGAGTGGCTTGTCTAGGGAAGAAGAGATGACAGGTTTAGAGGATGCTTTCCCTCTTTGCCGCTAAAACCTTTCAGACAGAAGGTGGGTCTTTACTCTCAAACCCTGTTGTTTTCCCCCAGCACTTGATTTTGCCAGTTGGGTAACTTGTGATGAGAAGTGTGTGGAGTTACATCCCCTTCAGTGTCCATCTTTGATGGCAGCCATACGTGGAAGTGGGAAGTGGGAATATTTAGACCATTAGTGTGTGTCCTGAGTGAACAAGTATTGAAAAGCTTATGTTCAGAACTCCCCTGGATGCTGCAGCTTTCATCAGCTCTTCAAAGTGTCTGATGAGAGTGACCCAACTGCTGCTGCACTGCTGGTCCTCCCAAGCCTTGTTGTTTCTCTTCAAAGAGCTTGCCTTTTGCCTTGCCTCCCCATACTTGTCTCCAGCAAAGAACCAGAAACATCATCAGGTGATATTTTAGGGGAGAACACTTTGTTGGCATTCATCCATCAGTTGTTTAACAGATATGTCCTATCCAGAGGACTGTGCATCAGGCCTCCATGAGTGCCCACTCCAATATACTTCCACTGGATTTAGGATCACCTGAGGAAGCCAAAGTGAAAATAATGGGAGAGGGAAAAAATGCACCCTAATTCCAGTTTAATTAACTTCTGTGCAGTTTTAAAAATGTATATGAGAATGATTCCATTTCATTAATATGCACACACATTGTATGAAGGCATCATGTAACTATTTGAAACCGGAGCTCCTAGGCCTGGGAGGACAACGGTGGTCCTTGCGTGCAGCCTGGCGCAGGCCACCCTGCACAGGATACAGTGCAGTCCCATCAGGGAAGAAACCAGATGCTGTCAACGGCTGGCTGGGTGGCTGAAGGGCTTGAGCATCTTGTTACTTCTTCCAAAGTTTATTCTTAAATCTCCACCTCTTTTAAATCTCTACCAGTTTAAAGGTATCACCAGCACGTGCTGAGTGCAGGACCTCAGAATATCCCCTTCTCTTTCCCCTGCCTTTCTGTCCCATCATTTCTTTGTTTTCCCTCTCTAGGTCTACAACCTGAGCTGAAAAACTTGCTCTCATTAAAAATTTTATGAAATCTTCCCCATCCCTGGAAATGTTCAAGGCCAGGCTGGATGGGGCCCTGAGTAACCTGGCCAAGTGGAAGGTGTCCCTGCCCATGCCAGGGGGGTTGGAATAAGATGTTGTTTCGGGTACCTTCCAGCCCAAAACATTCCATGATCCTATGAAATGTGGTAGTTGCCCAGGTATTGAAGATTAATTAATTGAAGATTAAAAAAATTGGAAAGATCTTGCAGGTATTTTCCAACTTAAACAATTCTATGATTGTGTGTGTCTGATTTGAATTTTTAAAAAATGTTTTCTTATTGTTGCTTGCACAAGTAAAAAAGTTAATCTTGGCATGCTCGCCTTGACAGACTCTCTTGTAGTGCAAAAGCCAAAAGGTTCCAGGGTTGTTTTTGTTTCTAACTTCAGTAGTATCTCTCTTTATCATGATAATGTGCATGGGTTGCCAGTACTCTGAGTGACAGGAGGAAAAGGTGATGTCTTTGATGCTTTGACAGCTGGGACCTACTTAGCAAGCGTCATACCTAGAAGATACTCTTTCTTTATCAAGTGCCATGTTTCATTTTGTAAATGACATGTAACTATGTTGGCCCATGTCCCTATGGCTTTCCATGGAGACAGAAAATACAAAATCCTTCGATTTTCTGGAAGCGTTTCATTTTCCCATGCACTGATACTAAAGACTGTATAAATGATGCCTTTTTAACTGTTGGTGAAGTGACATGGCCATGCCACTAAAGGATGTTCTTTGTTGAGGGGAGAAAAATATGCTTTCTGACATGAATGGATTGCCCTAAAAATCAGCTTAACTTCAGGAAGTTAAAAAGAAGACAGTCAAAACAGGTTTGCAGTCCAAGGAGTGAAGTTTATCGTTAATGGTAGCCTGAACTGTGCTAGCTGGATTGTGTTAGTTTATGTTCAGGTGCCAGTTAACAGCATGATTCCAACATTATGGTTTTATTGATCCCCAGACCCTATTTTGATTTGATTTACCTGTTGTCTGTGGTTGGTAAGCCACACTCTCGATGATTCAGTGAACTGTCATAATGGTCCATCTTGTCTCTATGTTCTTATTCCTATTTTCCCATGCCATCTTGTAAGGCCTTGTGAGCACACAGTGGATCAGCAACAGATTAAGTGAGTAACCAACTGTGGACTAGGACCTGATCCAGCAAACCATTAACAAGGGCCTCGTTTCATTTACGTCAGTTGTGTGCTCCTGAAGGTGAACATATGCTTTGGTGCTGTAGTGAATCAGTCTGCAGGAACATTCCTAAGTTAACATCAGGGCTGTCTCAAAGAGGAAAAAGATGTTTTTTCCTTAGCAGTGCTAATTCAGTGGTCTCCATCAGAGCTTTCTGGAGATACCACCTGAAAACTATTTTAGGTTTTATTGCAGGAGAAAAAAAAAAACTGACTTATTTCATTGTAGATAAGAAAATCAGACTTGACATAAAATTTAGGAAGAGGTGCTTGTATTTGGCGTGGACAAATGCTGCTTTCTCCTTGGCTGACGTTCGTCAAATTACTATGTCCAAAGCTTAGAGACTAATGAGAACGTTTCCTGCTGTTTGTGGTTGGAGCCATGCTTCCTCTGCAAAGAGAAGTAAGACTGTCCGAAATACTTACCTAGTCCCCATCTGAATTAAATATTTTGCTTTGTGCTAGCAATAAACTTGTATGTGTGAGTTGGTATAGAAAAGATTATTCAAAGCATAAAGATTAAAAATATAATTCCTTCTCAAATGTTTGTAAGAACCTGGACCATACGTATCAAAGTGGCTGCAATGTTGCCACATTGTTAAAGTAGTAGTTTGCAAATATACCAAAACGAGAATTATGTGCTTGTTTAGAGTGAAATGTATTGGTTTTACTATTATTTGAATGTAGTGCAGGAATAGAGTAGTGGATGATCTATTGCAAGATTGGCTGTAATGGCTACAGTCTTTGTCATTACCAGTTCAATACTGGGAAGCTCTAGAACCCTAGAAAGTTACAGCTTTTTAGGAAAACCTTATTTTTATCTTGTATGTGAAATATTTATGCTGATGACTTAACTGCTTTGAAAATACTTCAGTTCTTCTTTCAAGACTGAGACTCTTAAAGACCAGATTTCAATAATAGAAATACCAGCTTACACAAGGGCTCTTTGCAACTTACAAGAGAAGCATAAAATGGTATGAAGATACTGTTCTGCGTATAAAAACAATCTCAATATCAAGGTTGTATAGTTTATATAAAAATGATGGCTTCCTAGAACAGCGGTACCTTTGTACTTTGATAAAATAGTATTACTATAGTTAGTTAATCTTACAAAGGGGATTTTTTGAAACAGCACTTGAAAAAACTGTGGAAAAAGTATCCAGGTGGAGATGTGGCATTAGATTTTGGGTTTCTTTTTGCCATTCCAGTTGAGGATGGCAATTAATGCAGTCAACTTGATTTTTTTGCATTTAGTCATTCAGCATAAAGCATGAAGATCCCAATTCAAGCCTGCATACAGCGGGTGATTGCTTAGTACTATGCTGAATAAGGCTGTTTCTGAACTGCGAGTGCATCTAATCAGCACAGAGTGGGCTGACTTCACACCAGTTATTGAAAACACATTTTCATAAGTCTTCTTTCCTGATAAATATCCAGCCAGAATTCTCTTATATGTTGTAGTATGCACTGCTATTGAGAAATGTTTAGTGATGCATGTATAATGCCAACCGTACAAATACGGGTTTGTAATATTTCTTAGCATATGTGTTATGAATTCTTGAAGCTATCTCAGTCCTACAGTATATCTGTGCTGAGCAAACCGTGGCTGGGGGCCAAATCCATTTTACAGCTATCCAAAACAGTCTTGTGACCAATCAATCAAGTTTACACTTATGAAATGCCCATAGTATAAGCACCTAAGGCACTGTGCATAATCCGTGTGAAAATAAATACGATATACTATCTCTGAATGGTGAAGTCAGGTGGAATTAGACATGTTCCTCTGAGGTTGTAGTAGATAAAGGAAGCTGGTTCTGTAGGAGCAGATGATTAACACGTGGTACAAGTGCACACAACTTGTAAGGCCAGTTGCACTTTTGAGATGTGGATGGAAAATTGATTGAATGTCTGAAGGGAATGAAAGGGTACTGAATTAGAAGGTTTTATAAATGGGACACAGTCAGGCTTCTGAGACGACTTCTGCAAATTGCTGTTTACCCTTGTGGAGAAGGCTCCTTCCTCACAAACACAACTCCAAGAGCTTCAATTATTTCTAAAATTTACCTGCTGTTTGTAAGAGTGGACAGCCCTGAGGCTTATTGGATTTTGCAATAAGAGCATTGCAGATTGGTCAGGTGTGCACTTGGCAGTATTTTTTTTTTTTAAGGAAAAGGAGATGAACTCCATGTCATGAGTGAGAAACTTATTTTTTAAAAAAATGGGGGCAAAAACCCTACAGTGCATAGTATGTCTGGATACTGCATTTTATTTAAGAACCAACGAGGTGAGAGGCTTCACACTGTTTGATCTGCGCCCTTCCCTGCAAGGGTGATCTTGGCCATAAGAGGTGGGACTGAAAGTCAAGTTCACAGCTAGCTCCTGATATCTGCCACCATGCATGAGCCTGAGCTCCAGGATCTAACCAGCATCTTCCCTTCCTTCTTTCCCCTTCCTAGGCCTCCCATTTTCCCAGTCTAACTGTCCCATGTGCAGAATCGCACGTGATCCGCCTCCTAGTTTTCGGTTCTGTGTCGTGTCCATACCAGCTGCAGTTAGCACGTAGCAGGTTTGTGTTTGAGCGTTCAGAAGTTCAGTTTTGCTGCCCCCAATTATCTGCCACCCATTAGCTGTTACAACTTAAGTGACTTTTTTTCTTTGCCAACAACACCCCAGCACTCAGCTATTAGTAGGCTGCTGGTGCAGCTCCCAGCATCCCGCCGCTCTGTGTGTGTCACAGCAGGAACAATCCAAAGAAAGCGGCGCTTTTTGAGAAGGGGTGAAATGGTTTAGACAGTGTAGAATTTATTCTAATACATGAATCCAGTATTTAAATGTGCAGGTAGACAAAATTGCTTCCTGTTCTGCTAATCCTTTGCTGGATAATTTACAGCCTTCTGGAACTTCATTTCTAGTCTTTTCAGCCTTCGTTGATAAAGATGCAAAAAAGACAGACATGTACAAAAGGACTGTATATAGCGTATAATTCATTTCGTAGAGCTGGGACATCTAGCTGAATGTGCCATTGATTTACCCTGGCACTAATTCCTAGCTCATTTTGAAAGTAGCTACAAATTGGCATATTTGCAGGAGCATTGAATTCTGGCATGCAGTCACTGTTGTATTAAAAACATGGTGTGCAGTGAGTCTGGAGAGCCTTTGAAAGTGAGATCTTAATAGAAGCAATGAGTTGTATTGTTACTCTCAGTACATACAGTGTAAAAACACCCCAAAAAGAGTAACCTGTATATGTTACCAGTAGTGTGCAGTTTAGGGAATGGATTTTTCTTCCAAAATGTGTCAGTGATGTTGCGTTTATTAAAGAATGGTTCTCAAAGCCACTTCAGGGTCCATATGGTATCTGTTATGATTGCCTTAATAACAATAGCATAATTATGTGTATTATATCCTCATAGGATTGAAAGTGCAACAAACATTGCTTGTGAGCAGCAAGTTTTTATGAGATGACAGCTGTTTTAGAACCAAAATTATAGCTTATTTATTGTGTGTATGCATTCGAGCTGGGCGAAAAATAGCGGAAGAATGAAATCTGCTAAAGGACTATTTCTCACTAAGTGTTATTTTGCAATAAAAAAGCCGGTTGTATTCAAAATGAACAATAAGAATGGGTTGGTTGGAAATAACATATTTCTGTAAAATAAGATGCTTCAAAGGGACGCAGAATGTACCAACTATCAAGGATTTTTTTCCTTTCCTTGCATGAGAAGGGGGACCTCCTTCAGAACTGGATAACTTTGCTTGGTAGTGGCAAGTTGTAGTGGAAAAGATGAGGGATGAGTAATCACCCCTTTGTAAAGCAAGGATGGGTATGGCCTGGGTAGGAATGGAGAGGAGAGAAAGGAGGAGCTGTTGAAGGTTCATGTTTTTTGTGGATCTTGTAATGGAAATTCTCTGTGCTCTGGTCTGGCAGGACCAGGGCTGGCCTGCAGACAGTGCACCTTGTACTGTTGCCCCAGGCATTATGTACGAGAGTGAGTTGAGCTGAAAGGACTGGTTGCAAGAAGGTTAACTCTAGACTAGGGTTCTCTTTTCCCCATTTTCCTTGTTTTTTCCAAAGGTCTGCCTGTCTGAAGGAGTGGCAAGTGAAATGTGGCCACTGAAAAATGTGAGGTACCTCAAGCCTTTCACACTCTGTAGTCATGATATCAGAAATAATGGTCAGGGCTTTAGGATAAGTTGCAAAAAAAAACTCCCATGTGAAAATGAGTATTTTAATTGAAAGTTAGTTTTCTACTGGTATTTACAGAGAAATGTGTGTCAGTTACAGGTTTTAGGAACATGTTGAAGGTTACGCAAAATTTAGAGTTTCAGCTTGCACATTGTTATATGCAGAGACTGTCACCTTCTCACAGAATCGAGTAAGTGCGAGGTGGGAACTTGTAAAGCTGTACTGAGGAGGCTGGGGGGGAGGAGTTCAGGTGTGTGTCTTCATTCCTGCAGATGAGCTGGAGTGTGGTTTCCAAGAAGGGGAGGAAATGGTTCATGCAGTACAAATGAACCGACATTTCATAACGAGGCTTATAAAGCATTAAAATTCAGGCACAGCTACTGCACTAACACAAAACAAAGGCTCTTGCGTATACAGAAAGAAGCTCTCATTCTGTGTGAGCACTCTTGGCACAAAGGGAGTTTTCAAAATATTACCAGGTTGTCAAAAAGTGGTTCCCCAGCATAAATTAATGTAAAATTTCTGGTGTGTGCTGTGAGTGAGTGTCCCATTGGTTGAGTCTCACCAAGATCTAAAACTAGGAGTAAGAGTAACAGCTCAGCTTTACCCTGCAGTGATACTGTGACAACACTGCTGGACAAATTCCCTGTAACACAGGAGAAAGGTTGATCAGAAACAAACTAGGATACAAAGAGCAACTTCAGCGATTCCAAAAATCCTGAGTGCCGTGAGAGAAAAATAACTGTGGACAGAAATTCTGTGTAATCTCTGCTTAGGTTGTGGATCTCATTCTTGCAGCTAATGTGTCTGTGGCTGAAGGGCTGTTGCCTAGAAGGCTGCTGGGTTGTGTATTATAAAGAAATACAAAGTGGAGTGATGGAGAAAAGGAGAATTCAGGAAACAGCAAGGCTTTGAGTTGTTTGGAGGTATCACTGCTGAGGATCAGAGCTCAGGGGCTGGGCTTGGGCATCATCCACCTCTAGGTTCTTCCAGATTTCAACTCTCAAGTGGCTCACCAGCACTCACGTTACTTGGATGAAACTGCATGCAAGGTGGGGGGCTTGGTTTTGAGGAGTTCTTCTGAGAGCTGCAGCCATGGCAAGCGAAGGGCTGTAGAACATGGGGTGCGTGGCCCTTTCACAGGCAGAGGTGTTGCAGAAAGACCTTCCCTGAGCTGCTCGCTCCCGTGGCTCTGCTGCTGCTTGGCACCCGCCGGGATCCCCGGGGACTGTGCATGGAGCGAGCAAATCCTCAGGAGTCTCCAGCTGTTCGCTGCTGGTGCCTTCCCAGCATCAAAACAAGTGTCTGCTTGGAAATCCAGCGGCGGAGAGTTCATTCGCTCTGACAATTGACATGGGCAGAAGAGAGATCTCCTGTAGGGCTGGGATTTTTCCAGATGGCCTTGTGGAAAGAAGTCCTGTATGATGGCTTCCTTTGAAAATGCTGTGTAAACTCAGAACTCTTCCCTGCTGTGTAACGAAACAAAACAGGTTTAGGTCTGTTTTTTTTTTTTTTCATTTTCAGGATAATTTTAGACATAGTGGTATGCCAGATCCTTTGAATGGCAAATACGGGCAGATTGGATCATATCTCTTTTGTGATAGAAATTATTGTCAACGGTGAGAAACTGTGATGTTGGCTATTTATGCAGTGATAGTTGTGTTTAAGTAGCTGTAAATTGTGTAGCTCTTGTTAATCTCTGTGAAAAAAATAAGCCAAATAAAATGCAGTAGAGTTTTATGATCTTGAGTTTTATTCTGTGGCTGCATCATTTTTTATTTTTACCAAAGCTATAAAATGGTTGTTGGGCTCATAATTTGATGGAAATACTTTGTAAAATAGCAAGCAGGTTATTCAGTTTTGTCTGTTGTCTCTGATGTGATTTAAAGCAGTTTTAAAGAAACATTTTGCAAATTTCCAGAGCTCATTACCTAATGCACTGTATTACAGATGGAAAGAAATTATACAAGTGTAATGGCTGATCCTATTGGGACCAGGCTGCAGGATCTTTCAAATGTGTGTATCCTAAGTATAATAGAAAGTGTAATTTCGAGGCACAAATACTCATTCCGATGTTGGCCTTTGTTTGGAAACTATTTTACTGAACTCCAGAATGCTGTGCACAGAAATTCAACAGATTAGGTTATGTTAGACAGGAAAGGTGTTTATTTCTTTTCTTTAACAGTAATGTCAACAGGTTTTCCAGTGGCCTGGAAGCTTGTTTGCAATTTAAAGGACTGGAGGACTGCTTTTCCTTTGGGAGAATGTTGTGTTATCAAATGCTAAGTTATGATGGAAAAAACGTTGTAGCTGATGGGGAATTTTTGCTTCTAGGGGAAAAAACCCAGAACTCTCTTAGCATGACGTTTGGATCTAAAACAGCTTCCTAGTTCTGATTTTTGCTAGCAAAAGCTTGTATTAAAATACATATATATGTACATCTAGAACAAAATGTTACACTGAAACTAAAAAGTAAGACTTGTTCCTTTTTCCAGAAATGAGTTGCAGAAGCTTGTGACTGTCTTGGCTTTTTTCCACCTCAGAATATGAAGGGATTTAGATGTGGGATATTTGGCATAACAGAAAATACAATTCCAGCCGAATTCTTGTCTCTGCAAAGCAGCCAGATAAAAGATTGTAATTGTGATTTAAATTTTTTAAAGTTCAAATCTTGTAAGGTGCATGTTACAAAGCGCCATAGAAGCATTTGCTGGTTAGGTGTTACAATAAGATTTGAGATAATAAATTGTGTTACTTAAAGAAGTTTTGGATTCTAAGCAAAATAATCTATTTCCAGGGTGATGTGGCAGGTTTGCTGAATTCTACCGACATTAGTTCGGCACTGGTAATATTTGTGGTACTTTTTTCTGTCCTGAATTTCCAATTTAGGAGTTACTCCAAGATGTTATATCTGTGGTTACTGCGCTGTTGCTGTGTGTCTTTCCCTTGCTTGAAGCTGGTGTTTGGGAGTGAACAAACCATCTGTTGTGATGAATCTGTTGAAGAATTAATTTAGGAAACAATCAGTCTTTCAGAGTTATTTTTAATGATGGAAATGACTTAAGGAGGAAGAAAAATATTGCTGATTACCTCTGTCCCAAATGTTGTAGGTGTGTAATGCCATTCCATTAGGCTGATACAGGTCTTGCTAGGGTTTCCGCTTCAGCTGGAAGATGTCCCTTCGCTTAACTGGACATTAAGTCTACTATGAGTAAACACTTAGAACTCTCTTTCACCTTGCTGGCATAGTCATCTGCATCTGAGAGTCATCTGCAAACTCTGTGGTGGTGGAAAGGGGCTGAAATATATGGTGTGACACCGCAACCCTTTGTGCCAACAGAAAAGGATATGCAGTGGGATCGGAACAGATACGTTGAACAAAGAGTATTTAATCTGTAGTAAGAGACCCTTGCACCAAGCTAGGATAATTTCCAAAGTGTTCCAATGTTTTTCCCTCTTCTATTTTTAAGTCCCAAACATTGCAGTGGAAGTGTATGTTACTTAAATTGCACTGGATGTCAGAAATCAGTTTTCAGGTGAATATTCTGGCACAAAAGCTTGTCTCCTCTTAAACCTGGGAGTGTATCATGAAGACTTCTGGTAGAATGTATGGAATGACGTTACTGTGGTGTAATACACATACCAGAAGGAATTTGCACTGAAATGCTGGTAACCACGAAGAGCAAAGTATTTTCCTTTCCTAATTTCCAGTGTGAGAGATGTTCTAACATCCATCAGGAGAGAAGTGTCTACTTGACACAATACAGGCTGAATATTGCTTTGGGATCAAATCAACACCTCTCTTGTTTTCAAGAAACTTATATTGAAGAAAAAAAAGAGTGCAGTATAAAATTATCTGGTTTGCTTTGCTTACTTTCAGGTGAATGCTAAACTTCAAGAACTTTGGTCAGTCATTCAATGATTGGGATCATCAGTGCAGTTGAAACAGCATGCTGCTTTAAGGCCTGTTTCTAAATCTAACCTGTTCAGGCTAGAAAGGTAGAAAGAAAGCTTGACAATAAAACAACATCAGAATCTTAATGTTGCAGACAAACACCTACATATTCCCACTGAGCAATTCTGCTGCTTAAATATTCTTTACTCTTCCGGTTCTGTATCTGCCTGTAGTCTTCGGGACAAGTCCTTGGAGATCAAGGAGTCAAGCCAGCCAACACAAATACAGAAGTGTTGACAGCAGAGAAGAAATCTGCCTCTTTGCAATCTGAATCTTGGGTTTGTCTGAGTTTCAGTATTGTGCAAAAGAGTGGAGGATGGAGCTCTGAGAACTGGGTTGAGTTTTTAATTTTCCTGAACAGAACATTAGCATGAGAGTCCAAAATCATGAAAACTGGTGCACTCCGTATTGCTAGTTGATTAGACTGTTTGTCTTGGTTTGACTCACAAAATTAATTTTTATTATTAACATGTTTCTTTCTGTTTCTTGTTAGTTCATTTGGTGATTGGAATATTTTTGCTTTGAAAAAGGTGTAGATGCCGTCAATAGAAATGGATGTTTTAACTGTGTTCATCACATTGACTTTGCCAGAGAGATTGATAGGTCTGAAATTTTGGGGAAAGACAAATCATCATAGTCTTCTTTTAGAAGATTAAACAAAGAATTTTGGCTTTGTACAGATGAATATAGAGAATATTTAATCTACTCAAAATAAATTGCATATTGATGTCATCAGCTATTCATGAAGCAGAGTTGCACAGATTAAAATATATTTATAAAGATTAATATTTTTATTGAAATATAGTTGTCTTTATATGCTATTATGCAAGTTTCATGTCTAAAATTGAGCGTAAATGTTCAAGTAAGGTTCTTTAATATGTTACAATTCTATGTATGAAAGTCTTACCTCTTACTTCTCAGATGAAATTTGTTTCCTGCAATAGGAAAATAACAGGAGTCTTCTTATTAAGTAACGTTTTCTTATTCAAATTCATTTGTTCTCATTTAGTCATCAGTTAAAGAAGAGGTTGTAGAGACAAGTTGCATACCTGTATGCCAGGATGATCAGGTCAAAAAGCTGTGATTAATAACGTCTTTCTGTTATAAATACATTCCAGACAATTCCATCTATTTTGTTCTCATCAGAATCAAATTATAGCAAATACTTGCTTTACCCAAGATCCTCTGTTCCCCAAGAGCCCTTCAGCATTACTTGTAGCACTACCTGGAAATACTAATGAATTTAAAAGTACTGAAAGAATTTAAGCTGATTACATTTAGTGCCATTTTTCTTCTGAAGGTGTCTCAGGCTCACTTGTCTTTCCTTAAGTGGAGCATTTCTGGAGGTTTTTCCATTTGCACACTTTGCATGTGATGCCTTCCAGGATAAGGCCTGTGCCATTGATGGTCTGCAAATTAGAAATGAAAAAGCAAACTCTCATGTCAAAACTGAAGATGGAAAAGTTGTGCAAATATCTTTAAAGTACTTGCTATAAGTAAGGCACATAGCAAAAAAGTCTACTGAGGGAAGGTGAGTGACGAGCTCATTTCTGTGGAATTTTGGGTAGGGATATACAAAATGCTGTGAATGCTCCCCACCTCTCTTGACTGGAGAGACTGATGCTACAGCAAACCTTCTTGTTGGGGACTTAAAGAAACAAATGTTTCCCAAACTTCATGAAGAATGAGAAAGGTGAATTACTAATGGTGTAAATGGTTGTCTGAAATGGTTTTGGTGCAAAGTGGCAGATGTAATGTCACTATGTTGAACACAGCTTGGGAAAGCTGAGGACTGTAAGCATTTTCTGAGTAAGTTATTAAGAAGTGTAATAAAAAAATAAAACTTCTAACACCTGCATAAATAGAGCCAGTGCCAGGTTCGGAGTGTGCAGGAGCCAGACTTGCTGTGCAATGAGTACAAGGCATGTGAAACTTGTTGCCAAACAGTATTGCAGTTGCTTATGGTTTAAAGAGAGGCTGAATGAGTTCATGGACAAGAAAGTCCCTGGGGATTATTTAGAAACTAAAGGCAACTGAAGAATTCCTTCATCTTGAAAGCATATGGAGTATTAACAAGAGTAACTGTATTTGGGAATATTGTGCTTGATTATCTGGTTCTTGGTCATCTTTCCACACCTCTGTTAGGAGTAGGATCTCAGACCAGGTGGGTCTTTGCTTTGAAAGAGTACTGCAGTTCTCCTGGTCTTTCCTTCCAGAACACCATCTGCCATGTGTGAAAGGTCAGTTACAAAAATAAACCAGCAAATGGCAGAAAACACAGTCTATTAGAAAAATTGCATGGTGGTATGCGGGAAGTCAGTAGACCAGTCACGTATCCATCATGTCTGGCTGTTGTCTCCTCCTCTCTGCAGAACAAGGCTGAGTTTCAATCAGAAGACGAAGAAATGCTGGAAGGAAGATTAGGGCAGGGCCTCTGAGTTTGTGCTCTTACGGAGGGTTGAAAGGAGTTACAGAGTCTGTTTCTTATTCCATGCTCTAGCTGGTATGAAAGGCACAGGTGGGAACATCTGGAGGGGAGTGGGAGATCTCAGAATAGTGTTTGGTTTTACTTAGTGACTTGCATTCCCTGCTCCCAGTTATGTGTCCCTGAGCTCCTGCATCCTGCTCTCCATGCCCTGTGCCAGCGTCAGCGCTTTCTCTGGGGTTGGGGCTACTCTGCTCCATTCCTGAGCTGGTGTATGGAAAGGGGAAGAACAAGTGCTTCTCCTGAGGGCAGGACCTTTCAGATCTTGTTTTGCTGCTTCTGTACGAAGTGGCAGCCTGTCTTTTTTAGCTGAGATTAGCGGGCACGAGCTTGTCAGCAGGAGCACTCATTTCCTGGAAGCAGGATGTGGAAAAGGCAGTTGCAGGGGGCAGGTTAAAACACAATCCAGTAAGAAGTTGTGTATAAAAAGCAATGTGGACTTCAAACTCTCCATGAGCCTCCATATTACTGCCAAACAAGCCTTGCTGAAAAGTACGAAGTACGCGTACCGGATCATCCTTTGGGAATAAATGGCACATGGAGCCTCATTTTTACTTCAGTCATTGCTTCATTATACTGGCCCTCTGAATATGTAGAGGCAGAATAGGTATAAATTTCCTTTCCCCTCTTCTTGAAAGAATAGGCTTTTGGATCTTTTTATTTTTCAGTTTCTGGGGCTGTAAATCAGAGAAGTGTTGTATGGAACTGGAAGAATGGAGGTCTTTAACTTCTATTTGTCCAGCCATTGGAGTATTGAAACAGTATGATTATGAAAAATCCTACCAAACCTCATCAAAGTTTGCAAAGTTTTGCAAATTTATTGGGTCACAGTAAGTTAGAATTTTTAAAGAAGCTGCGTAGAATCCATGCTTGCTTGTACAGGCACAGTGCAGCGTGTCCTGGTCCTTACATTGCAGAAATATGTGTCTGAACAAGGAGCATAGGGAGAGGGCAGGGAGGAGGCTGCAGAGTTTATTTGGGTTCTCACCATAATGAATTAAGGGAACAAACCCTCTGTTCTGGGCCACTGCGACCTGGAGGCAGCACACAGTGGTCCAGCAGCGCTTGGCAAGGATGAAAATGTCATCTGCTCTGTCCCTAGATGCTGTCACAGGGGTCTCTCTTCCTGGTGGAGGAGCAGGCATTATGGTTGCACTTAGAAGGCTGTGATTCTTCTAATTGTAAGTGATAGTTTTGGAGGGGGTTTTTTCCACATCATTTTTTGGCAGTCTGTTAGGACCATGGTGTTGTTTATACCTCTAGTTAGTGGCAGAAGCAGCAGCGACACTCAGTCTGACACAGGCAATTAAGTATTATATTTTCAGGATTGGAAAGGCAAGGCTGCTTCAGAAAGAAAAATCAGAGGAAAATTATGATTGCCCATGAAGCCTAGATAACACTTGTAATATGTAAGATATATATACTTGGACTATGACTTGCATTGCAATGATTTAGGAATTGATTCGTAGAGGTGGGTTGTAATACCTTATGTTTTTAATTACAACTGATAGCACTGAAGCCAACAGCAGAAAATAGTGTGATGGAAACCCAGCTAATTAGGGTCTTAAACCCAAACCCAAACCCAGCCCTCTCTAGAGGCAATGTTGTTAACAGTTTTTCCATTGTTGCAGAGCACAGATTCAGTTTTAGTCCATAATAAAAGATGCTGAAATAGATTTCCTAGAATTGTCTGTGTGAATAATCATCCTCAGTGGCTGTGAAAGTATGTGGGAATATCTGTTTATAAAAGTTGCTCATTCTCTGGCAATGAGCGTTTACTCCTTTTAATTAGAGAGAATTTAAGATTGACTGGCATATTTTCCATATCGTATGTTGGAGTGTAGAAAGCTCTTAACTATTCATGTGTGTAAGCTGCTTCTGCCCGATTTCTGTCAAATTTCTGAACTTCACTTTGAATAATCCAGAGGTATCCTCAATAAAGTTCCACTGATTGTGATGGGACCTAATTTTTAACTCATACAGCATCTCTTAAATAATGAATCACTGAAGTTAATTGGTTCTTTAAGTGCCCAAGTTGGATTCCACTCTTATTTTATGTATGTACATTATGTTAATAACAAGAGGATTTTTCTTAAATAATATTGTAAATACTTCTAAATAGCAGGCTTGTGATCACTGTTACAGGCATAGCTTCTGGAATATATCCTTCAGTGCAACCCAGTACCCCAGGTGTAGAAGAACGGAGGAGTACCTGCCTTGAAACAAGAAGTTTTCTCTCTCCTTGTCAAAGGAGAAAGGAAAGATACAAATGAAAAAGGACAAAACAAACTAACCAACATATGCAGTGGCATTTCCTAGGAAGGCTGACATGGCTGCTAAGATAAAGACGTTTGCAAATTCTTAGAAATTATATTCCTTTTGGAATTGCCTGGGAGGATATTAGCATAGGATTGTTTTTTGGTTAAGCAACCCAAAGAAAAGCGCCTTCAGTGTATCTCCATCTAAATAAAAAGAACCTACAAAACCACTAAAACCCCTAATTTGGCCCAACAATATATTTTCTTTCTGGAAAACTGGGCCTAGCCTGCTCTGCACTTGAGCATCTCTTCCTTAGGCTGACTAGTCAACCAGCAGGTTTTCCATCGACAAGGATGAGGCTGTTGTGATAGTATTAAGAGAAATTGTCTTTGACCTTCTAAGTCTCTTAGAGGTAGTGGTTTAGAAATTCATAGGCTTTAAAGTCATGCTTTTTGAGAGTCGATATATCAGTCAGGAATTCACCCAGCTAATGCTTTCTATTGTCTGTAGTTTGATGTGTAAAGCACTGCGTTTAGTTAATGCTTTGCTATTTCTTCCCAGTTATTCAACCTTTGTTTAAAACACTGAGGTTGTTTCACTGCTGTTGCCAGATATAAGAGGCATCTTTTTGTGTGTGTTAAGTGGGCAATGATGATGTGTCTCAAGTACTCCAAAGGTTTCCCCTTTTAAGGCTGTAAAACAGGAACAACAACAACAAAANCCTGGCACTCGGGTGAAAACAATTGATGCTTGTTCTTCATTCTGTAGATTTCGCTAAACCTGGTGCTTTTTGGTGCAGGTGGAGCTGGAGGCTGGGTGAACCTTTTACTGGTAACATTTTTATGCATGGCTTGTTCCTCATTATGGCTCTTAGTGGCTCTGAGCATTGTTGGTGTTTCAGATCCCAAATTCATACTTGGGATTGCCATGTTTTGCTGTGTAAAATTGATAAAATTAGGAAGGAGAAAAGAGGATGAGTGAGTTTGCCAATATTTTGGTAATTTGGAGATGCTCTGATCACCTTTTCCACATCCTGATCGGCAGCATGCAAACCATATCAAGGGAACAATTACCATTAGAGATTTGTGCTGAGGAAGGACTAAACTTTATAAAGGAATGACTCAGGCCTGCAAAATCCTGCCCAGAGAAAACAAGCCAAAGGCTGTGTAAACATGATTTCTGTATTGTCCATCACGCCGTGGTTTGGCGGTGAGGGCTGACACTGCCATGGAAAGCAGGAGTTAGCGGACGCTGTTCCGGGACTCGCCTGTCAGCGGATGGAAAGCCGCGTGGAGAGTTCTGCCACATGTCGAAATGCCGAGTTTCCCACTGTTTGTATAAGCTGTTCCCAGTCTGTCTCATTTTTCTCACATGTGGCATTTGGTGGAGAGTATCTCAACAATTTCATTTCTGAACATGTAAAGGGAAAATATCTTTATTCTCCCCATTGTGGAGAAAATAGCCATTTTATGTCAACCCACATGAAGTAAAACTACTTTGGTGGATTTGAACTAAGCCTCCTCAGGACTTCCCTTTTAAGACAGGCTGCTTCTCCCATAATCACAATTTGTAAGCTCCTTTTAGTAAGACCTGCTCAAGTTTTACTTGAGAAGAGCTTCTGGGCCCTTGAGTATCCAAGCTCTACTAACATCCACACACCAGATCTGCTGTGGCATTTGGAGGTAGTTAAGAGTGGCTGAAGAGACCATATTCCTTCCTGGAACTAAACTGTGCATGCCATTTTCTGCAGGGTTTGATTTGCACTGTTAAGTACTCTGTGTTTTCTTTACCTTCCTATTTAAGGACTGTTAGATGGAATTATTTTTCAAATATAACTGCTCAGTCTCTGCTTTCCAGATGATGTATTATGGTATTAAACTTCTGGTTTAAACATCACTTATAATCTTAACTGCACACTGTTACAGAGCCCAACTTCACCCCTGAGGAGTTCCTGTAGAGCAGGTAGCAGGACACTGGCAGGTTAATTTATGTAGTAAAGCCTCCAGTTCTGTCGTTAATTCTGGTTTCCACTGTCTACTTCTGTGGCTAGAACCTAGAAGTTGCCATCGGCATTCCATCATGAAAATACGGGATAAAAATCAAGACAAACGGTCATAAGTAAAAAAACTTGGGGCTTTAATCTAAAAGTTAGTTTTTAGTTAATGGCAGGAGGAGGGTTGTTGTTTGACCTACTGCAGTGGAAATGTGATTTCGATATGGGATTTTGTGGCTTTATTTGTTGTTAATTGCATAAACAACTAGAAGAAAGGATGGGGAGAGTAAAGTTAATTTGAGAAGAGATAACTCTTCTGAGACAAATCTTAAATCTTGCTGAAACAGGGAGGTTAAAATACTACTCACTGAGCACTAAATTTAACTTTCCCAGTATTTCTTTCCTGCAGGCTGATTAAATTGTCTAGTCTCAAGGGAAGCAAGGTTTTTTTCCACATTGTGGTAATGCTTGGTATTCAATATCCAATTTAGGTTGTTTGTTTAATAATTCAATATTTGTGATGAATCTTGGTAAGTGAAATTTTTCCTTATACATCCAAGTTGTTGTTGAAAAATGCCTTAATATCTGATCTTAAGACTGTATATATACATTTATATCTTACATACTTGTTTTTCAATAAATACTATGATTCCACAACACATCTCTTGTTTGCAGTTTCATAATTATATTGCCAACGTTTATAAGACATCATGGGACAAATTTTAAATGATCGATATGGTGTCCAGTAAAATATTCCTAAGAGCTTTGATTTTGATAGAAAAAAATTACCATAATGCATAGGAAAAGATAATGGCTGTTCTTCAATCAGCTACTTCCTAGTCTCCTGTGACCTTTTAACTCCCAGGCTATCAGATAAGGTTTTCCAGTTAGCAGCTGCATTCCCTCTCAAGAGAAAGCCCTGATAAATTAATTTGAATCTGAATTTTTTCTTTACTTACCCAGGAGTATGTTGAGGTGTCTTTATTGAAGGATGACCCTGAAAGACAGAAAATAAGGGAAGTTTCAGGTGATATTTATAGGGGCAATGAAAAAAAAGGTTTTTTTCTCAAACATGGATGTTGCTTGAATGAAACCTGCTTTAGGCACTTATAGCTGCTTGTTTACATATTTGCCTTCATTCCAATTTAAGTCCCTTTAATCCGGTTACTGGGAACTGCATGTGCTGAAACTGAAAGGCAAAATGTCATCTCACAGTGGAAAGCTGGATAGCAAATGGGCACAGGGCAGCTCAGGAGAGCAGCAGGGGGGGAGAGGGGTGTAGAAAAATAAACTGGTTGGGCAACATAAACCTGGGGAGGTAGAAAGCAGCTGAGAGAGGAACCAAAGAAAGGGGAAGTACCTGTAGATGATGTAGTTGTGAGAAAATGTCACGTGTATAGCCTTGGAAAGGGGAGAAATGTAGGGATTAGATCAAGGGGGAGGGAAACCATGAGTGGGTTATCAGAGACATGAGAGCTGAGACAAGATGAAAGAAAATCGTGGAGACAACCTCTTTGTCTCTGGTAGAAAATCTTGGACAAATAGTACTTATTACCCCTGAGACAATGCCTCATTTGGCCTCAAGGTTATTTCTTTTCTCAGAAGTAGCAGTTCCCAGAGGGTTGCTTTCAATTAAATACTACAGGTTGTGGATTTTTTGGCAACTGTCTTTATTTAAACATAACTGCAGTCATGGAAGGGTGAAATGGCCGTAGAAGACAATCCCTCGCAGGAGTCTCAGGACAGAAGGATGTCATGAGCAACGTGAAAGTACATCTGCTCACTTTATGTTCATACAAGCTGACTTTAACTTGTGTTTGTGGGTGCAAACCTGGTCGGAGTCGGCCTCTGATGCATTTCCACTTGTGACAGTATCTGCCAAGTGCAGGAATCCTCCCACTGTACCTGCTGTGCATTTCTGCCAAGGACTCACCGCAGTTCTAACACTGGATTTGTGTGTGCATGTTACTGTGGGAGAAAGCCTGGCCTTCCCTACTGTGTTGTTTGACTGTGTCGTACCAAAGTGAACATGTTGATCTGCTCCCAAACCACTGGGGCCTCTTATGCTTCAAGATTTTGAAAATTGCTCCCAGCTGTCTCTTAATCTTCTCCAGAGTGCAGATTTCCAGCCCTGAATATGCATGGTGTGAGCACTGTAAAGCCTGTAGGTCTAAAGCTAACTGCATCCCTCATAGGATCAGTGGAAAGCGGGAGTTTGCTCCACAGGATGGGAAGTTCAGTGGCTACATCCAACTTGCTTTCTAGAAAGACTGATGGCTGCCTGGGGAACCAAGGAGAGCAGCACATTATGGTAAATTATTATTTGTGAACACCCTGTGAAATCTAATCTTCCAAACACTGTCATTTACCAATTCCCAATTTGCTTTCTGCCCATTTGGTTTCAGCAGCATTAGTTGCAGTTGGCCGGTTTAGCAAACATCTTTTGTCATTACGTGTATTTGTTATTACATTCTTCCAAATGTAAATCATGGAAAGTGAAATCGTTAGGCGGTTGAATAGTAATAAAAGTATCTCAACCCAATGTTCTAGACATATCTATACAGCCGTTTATGAAAAGAATAAAATTAAAGAAAGAAGAAAGAAATATCAGGGAAAAAATACGTGTTCTTGCAAGTTTTTAAAGCTGCTGTACGTTTTAATAGTTTTCCTTTTCTCAAAAAAACACTGATATTTTTTCAGTTTGATGAATTTAATAAGTCGATGATACTATGCAGAATTTATAGTTACAGCTTTTTTAACTGCAGCTGAGTAAATTCTCAAAGTATTTCTTTTTGTTTAACAAAATGAAAGACTAGTTTTTAAAAAGTATTTCTTTGGGATGCAGTAAGTTTTCTTATAGTTTTCAGACTTTAGGTTATTCCATGAATAAACAATGTCTTGCATCTTTTCTCATGGAGTTTGTTCCTTCTGGTGAGTTTTTTAAACAGTGTGTTAAAGTGGAACATGTCATCCTTTTCCACTGTATTTTCTAAACAAAATTCTTTCACATGTGAATTCAGTACCATTTATAAATGGTTGTAGTCCGTTAATAAATAGATGGTGTTAATGAAAAGGATTCTTAATGCATTTACCAAGCATCCTAATTAATATTGGTAAAACTCTTTTTTGTCAGTATTACCAGTTACCAATATTACCAATTTTACCATTTTATGAATTACCTGGGGAAGTAATGCATGATTCAGTTCCAGCTTGCTGGCGCTTTATCAACCTGGCTCAAGGCTGCCGGCTGTCAGGGTCTGATGCCTCCCATGCCTGTACTTCACCCTTACCTGTTGAATATGATTTCGATGACAAATGAAGTGAAAGTTCCTGTATGGAATAATACTTTTACGCCATGGCAACAGTATAAAAACGTTACTGCACTCATTTTCTTTTACTGGCTAGAAAAGCGGTTTGTGACTGGGGACTCGGAGAGACTTGGGAAAGCAGAGAATTGAGCCTTGTTGGGGTTGTGGTTTTTTTTCCCCCTCCACTAGATCTCTGGGCTTAGTGTAGGTCAAAAGTTCCAAGACAGAAATTATGCATAGATTAAAATTAATGCATTAGAATGCATAGAATCATAGAATATTCTGAGTTGGAAGGGACCCACAAGGATCATCAAAGTCCAGCTGCTGGCCCTGCACAGGACAGCTCCAAGAATCACACAAACTCCCCCTAAATAAATAAGCAAAACACCCAAATAACCCAGCTTTGACATAAAGATATAAAGCATAGAACTTTTTTCTCCTCAATAATAGCTCTACAGTTCTCTCTTGAAGCAGGTTAAATTGAGCCCATTGCAGGCACTGGGACATTTGTGTGTAGAAAGGTTTTCAAACACTTCCTTTGCTTTAACGATAGATGCTGTTTCTAAAAGCATAAAAGCTCCTGTGCTGTGGAGCCAAAGGCGTAGCTGGAAGCCTGGATTCCCAAAGCGCTGTCGGGGGCAGACCGGCGCTGGCTGAGTCCTAGGCTGGGCTGTCACAGCAGATCTGTGCCAGCATTGCTCGGCCTGGCCCGGCTCCCGCAGGGCTGCTGGGATGGGCTGGGCTGGGCTGGGCTGGGCTGGGCTGGGCTGGGCTGCTCCCAGCGAGGGTGCTGGGGATGGAGACCCGTTGAAGTTGGCTGACAGCATGAATAACTGGCTGGAGGGGCAAGGTCAAAGCATCTGATAACTGGGGCTTCTAGTGCTTTCCAGCAGTAACTGCAAGAGGTATTAATTTTGTCTGTCAAAACAGACTAAAGACATACTTAGGGGCTGAAGATTATTCATTTAAATTATGAAAAGGCTGAAGTTACAGTGATGGATGTTTTGGAGGATGCAAAAGGGGGCTAAGTTTTATTTAAATATGAATCCACTGTGGAGCTGTCATAACATCCCTTACCGTAAAAAGTGGAATTGCTGAGCTGCAAGATTTGTTTTCTGAAACTATGCTTAGGACTTATCCGATCTTCTGCTTCAACAATATTTCTCAGATTAGGGAATTTATCTTTTTAAGCCTGGCTGTTTAGTCAGTAGTGACCCTCATGGCAGTTCTGGCATGAGAGCTTTCCATGGAGATTTGAGCTTTTGCTGGATCCCACGGGAGCTTCGTAGGTTACATGAAAGGGACTCAAACCTCCAAAAGGACATCCTCTAGAATTATTGATTTTGAAGAACAGGAAATGCAGGTTAAGTGCATTCATTCTTCTCAAGGATCCTTGGGCCCATCAGTAGGTGAATTTGTCTTTATGAAGGGCTGTTTTGTGCACCAGACATTATACACTTCACATCTCGGCTTCAATGAAATGGCAGTGATAGAGTAGATGTTAATATCCTGTAAACGAATGTGGACTGTTTCAATTCCAGTTCAGCTTCTTTTTCTTCATTTTAAAGTACTATCTTAGATGCCTCAAGCAAATACAATTTTATTCTTTTAAAGATTAATTTTTAACTAGTAATGGTGCCTTTTTAGCAGTTGTCTGATCCTGCCATGTGAAATGCAGTTTGTCTGGAGTCTTCTTCAGTTTGTTACAGGAAAGGGACCCATGCTGAAGGTGGGGGTGTCCCCCACTAACACTTAGAGCTGATTTTTGTGCTGTTTCTTGTAGGACCTGTTGCAGCTTTTATAAACGTAGTTCTTTTAAAAAGCCTTATAAATGTGTACTTAAAATGGATAATGTTAATTTAAAGTATAGCTACATTGGTGTATCTTCTGGGGGGAAAAAAGAGACAGAGTTTTTGCAAATCTTATGTTCTGGTCTTGCCTTTATGTGCTTTCTTGTGGTTGTTTTCTTGGCTGGGTTTTTTTGTGTGGTTTCAGGTTGGTTTCTTGTTTGTTTCTTTCTTTGGTTTTTTTTTGGGTTTTTTTTATGCGTGTTTTTGTTTGCTTTTTATTTCTCCTCTGTTCCTCTCTTCTTCCTCTGTTTTCTAACTGCTGATCTTGTAGAGGAAAACCAAATTTTATTGTGTATGGAGAAGAAAAAAAAGCCATCAGCTAGTAAGGAGTTACTGCTGATAGATCCATGCTTCTGGAATATTAGAAGTTCTTTCCCTATTTTATTCGCTGCAGGTTTAATTAGTGCTTCAAAAGCCAGAACCTTCAGGAATTTCAAAGTACTTCTCTGCACCTTTCCCCATCTTCTAAGAGAAGAAAGTCTAGGAAAAACTTGGGAAAGGGTTTTATAAAATACCCTCTTCACTGATTGCGATAAAACAATTGGGAGTGTGTAAGGATATATGCAGACATCTTATCTGAGTCTAGAAATTGTTTTGAGCTTTGATCGAGATTTATTGTTCTTTTAGATATGCTTGATCCCATTACAGCCTTTAAAATGTTCAAGGCCACGACTTTTTTTTTTTTGAACAAAAGTAGTGAATAAGTGACTTGCCTTTATCATAAGTATGAGGCTTCTCCACCCTAGGAGTTCCTATCTCAGCCTTGATTAAATAGTCCCTCCAGGAGAGCCCTGTAGACTCAGAGGAAGGCTTGGTGTGTGTTTGCTCAGAGAGATACTGCTGCTTTCTGCAGCTCTTTACAAACTAAGGGACTTCGTAAAGGCTTTATGGCTACAGACATCTTGGCACAGAAGGGGACTTTGTGAAAAGCACGTGTGTTGTCTTGCAGCAAAGTGGCCTTTTTGTAAGAGACATGACGTATTTCTCCAAGAACATGCATGGTTTGCCTGTTAGTAAGGCCTATATAGTTCACCTTTCCGTGTTTCTGTGCGTATTCCAGGATGCTTATGAATACCTCTGTGGTATTCTCTCTACCCTCTGGCTCCCCCCACTCTCCATTATTAAAAGATGGTGCACATAATTAGTTGTAAACTTGCCTTGGATTTAACAAACTTCCCTTTTGGAGGAGGATTGCAATATTTGTGGTGAGACAAGATTTCTCTTTTCTGCAGTGCACATTACAAAATGCAGGGCTGGCTGATTAGTGAATTCATCAAAATTAAAATAACTTGTTCCAATATTTTTAGACTTTTAATTGCCACTATCTCTCCTACCTACCTGTCCTTGATTTATGACAGTTCTGCTTGTGCAGGGATTGCAATGTCTTCTAGTAAGAGTCACCAGCCTGCTCTTACCCCTTCCTTGCACAGATCAGATGGCTGTGCAGTAATAGTAGAATGTAAACTAGCAGTTTAAATGAGATTATTTGGATTAGTCATCTGGATGGAGAAGATTTAAAGTGGCCTTGATTGAGGTCCTTAGAATTGTGAAGTAGACAGCAAAGCCATTATGGACAAAGAGGAAAAATGAGAAATTGAAAATAGATACAATGTAAGAATGGATTTGTTTTATGTTTTGGGTATTTCAAAAGAAATAAAGGCATTATATTGCCTTTCATTGCTCTGATCAGCACGGAGGTTTTCTTGTGGCAAGAGGTAAGAGAAACATATTATGAAATAATTTCTTTTTAAACAGGGAGTTTCATAACAGTAAGAAATACTTTTGCTGTGGAAATCAAGTGAAGGAAAAGTACTTTTTTCTCGAAATATATCTGTATAGCGCCATGTGTGTCTACAAGACTTGCTTAAGACACCTTTCATCTCACTATTTTTATATCACAGCAAAAAGACTTTTATATTGGGCCAAAAGACTGAGTAGGAAATACAGATTAAGACTCAGTGGATCTACACAAGTGCTGTGTAATCAAGGTGTTGAAATTTTGAAGTAATAAACTCTTCCCCCAACTTCACACCTTGGAAGTAGTCTGTGCTGACTTTTATTCTTGGCTTGTAGCTTGCTATTTCCATCTCCTCAGTCTGATAGCCGTTGTCTAAGGAATACTGGAATTTGTCTTTATTTTTGGTCATTTCCTCTCCCTCATGTGCAGTATCAAAGTGTTGTCACCCAGTTCTCTCCTGCTGCCACGTGTAGCTTTTCTCCTTTGTTCTGGTGTAAGAAGTAAGGGGTTTTTTTTGTTGTAATTTTCAGTAATTAAACTGATTAGAATTAAACTGGTGGGGAAACTGCATTTGATTACACAGGCAATACAGAGGAGGTAAAACTCATCTAACTAGGTTCCTTTCCAGCCTTTAGGCTTTTAATAGCTAAGTTAATTTCCTAGAGGAGTATGGGCTGATTGAAGGAAAAACTATAATCATTAATTGCAGTAGATTTAATTTGTTTGAAGTATAAAGAAAAGACTGCCTGAGACTTTGGGGGAAGAAAAGAGCTGTGCTCCAGTGCAGTCCCTTATTCCAGCCAGATCACTGTGGATTTTGCTGCCTCTAACATGTTCTGGTAATATTTTGGGACTATTGGTGGGTTTTATAGATATTGGTAAGCATGATATCAGCATTATGTGAGATAAATTAACAGGTCATCTTTTCCAGCAAATAATGACCATAAACTTATGCAGGGTATTTAGTCAGGTGGGATTCGGACTGCAGTCTCCTGCTTGATGCTTTGGGGACAGCAGATCTTCTCTAGCTCCACTGAGCCTTCTCTTTGCTAATGTGCATATAGAATGTGTGATTGATGTGTCTGCTTTTCAAGAGAAAACAGAATTTTCCATATTCACTAAAGTTTGGGGGATCTTATTGTCATATAATTTATTTCTCCCTGATGATTAGAGCATGTGACTGGTATTCTGGGGCCTCTCTCTATTAATTGCCACTAGAAAAGTAATTTTATATAGAGCTATAAAAGATGAGTCATCTTTTTCTTTTCTGAATAGCTATAAAAACATACTTTACCTGCCTCACAGATGTGCTTATGTATGGCATAAGATGCCTGTAATATCCTTTGACATTACTGGTCTCTGTATTCATATAAACCACATTTTTACTTTGCCTAATTTTGTCTTTGTTTGCTTAGTACATTTTTCAGAATTACTCAGCTGCCTCATAAATCATGCTAGCAGTATTAGAATAGTGAACTGAAGTGTTTGCTCTGCACAGATTAGATCATAGCATCCTTGTTTGTATTTCCTAGACATGGAATAGACCACTGGGAGTTACATACTAATCCTGGATTCAAAAGGTCTATGTGAAAGCTTGGAGCTTCTTAAGATCTTTATTCTTCCTCGAGGTAAAGTACAGAAGGAAAAAGAACTCATTAAAATACCATCTCATTGACAGCAAGGCGTTAGAAAGTTGCTCTAGATGGACTGCATATATTGCAGCATTTTGGAGAAAAATGATTCAACTTGGACCAGCGTGGTTTTTGAACCAATGTTCATCCCAGTGGGGCTTTTGAGCTACATGTATTTGTCTCCCTTTTTGCCTTACAGAAAGATTGGTAAACCAAAAGCATAGAAGTCCTTATTTAAGCAATACTTTTAAAATGCTCAGTAACAGCACAAAAAAGGAGCAGCATACTTTGAAGTGATTAATCAGCTTTCCCCAATTTATCTTTGGTTTGTTTATCTGTAGAAATTGTTTCCAGGCTTTTTCTTTCTTGTTCTCAGTCCGAAGCTCTGATTCAGGAGCCACAGTCCTTTTCATTGAAAATCTCAGTGAGAATATTTTGTACACTATAAAAATAGCTTCTGATTGAGTTGTGGCCCAAGCAAAGAAGCAAACGTGTTCACTTACTTGTTTTACGTGCTGATATTTCTCTTGAATCATTGGGCAAACTGTGACCAGAAGCAATGAAAAAAAATAGTAGCAAAAATAACAAGTACAAGCAGTTCTTGCGGTTTTGGGTAGCGGTTATGGCTGAAAGGATTTGTGGTGGAAGTGCTTGTGGTGATGGTGGTAAATTAACCACAAGCATCTTTGCCACCAGAGGGTGAATTCTCATCATCTGTCTTGGGTTCACAAAACACAGATGTCCTACATTGCCACCGGACACTGCCTGCCTGTCATCATCGGCTGTGTAGGGAAATCATTTTCCACGTGTGTTCTGCATCCAAAAGTCTTGTCTCCTCTAGACTATGGAAATATGTTGCCTAACTGGGAATAGCCCTACATGACAAGGTAGCATGAGGCCTGCTTGATGCAGGCAACATTTCCATATCTAAATTGACCAGTGGAATTAGCAGCAAGCAAGGACATGAAATTGTAAGGATGACCCACTGGTGCCTGTGTGATGAAGTTACTGATTAGGTGTTGCAACTTGATGATTATTTTTCTGTCTGCACAGCATTATCAGCATTGACAGTGTGACATCCTGCCCTCCTGTTGTGCTTCACAGAAAATGAAAGCTCCTTGTCCAGCATAACCTCAGTATTTTTCATCAAAGCCTTAATACTGCTTCTGCCAGATATTACCTGCTCGAATGCACAACCTTACAACAACGCCTGTTTACTGCAAATTTTTGCATAATAGCTTTAATCTCCTTTATCATTAAGAAGTGCCTGTAATCTTACTGTTAAAGAGGGATCTTAGGAATACAACAAATTGACTCCTTGCTTTATTTCTCAGGCAGCCATGGGGAGCCCAAGGAGCAGGTACACAGGTGATGGCCAGGGAAATGGGGTGCAGGGCACTGTTTGGTAGGGAAGTAACCATACAGCACGGCTCCATCTGATTGTTGTTGAGATAAATCATGAACCGTGAGCATCTGCAGCTAGGAAAGATTAGAAACCCTCCACAAGCTGACAGGAACAAAGAATTGTCCCACACAATCTAAAATCTGTCATTGCCAGGGATTTCATCTGGGCTCTTGGCTCTGTCATGCCTTTGAAAATATCTACAGGCCTTCCCATCATTTTGATTATTTGTGATCTTCCTTTTCTTTTAAGTTCCTGAATAGAGTTTTAAAAGTTTTTAGGGAATGTGAAAATGGTAAGCTAACAGTATTTTTTACTGTATTTTTTTTCAAATTTAGTTTATGTTTCTCCGTTTTAAGATGTGTTATGGACTGTACATTCCAGGAGCAGTAAAATGGAAAGGATGATCGATCTGACTAAGCTGACTTACTTTTATCATAAAAGGGGCAATTTCTGAAGTTTCTGATAGAGTAAGTTGATGGCTACACTTTATTCTTACTGTCTCTTATGGTCTTCTCCAGGTTTTTTTTTAGGCTATAACTTTTTGAAACAGACAGTTAAGATAAAGTATAGATAGTATATTTGACAGCAGGTTATAGAAATATTTGGGACAATATTCTTAGGGGCAGTGTATGATGTCCAGTCCATATTTTACCCTTATGCATTCTTCCTGGTTAGACTGAAATACTGAGGTTATTAAGTTCCACTTTCTCTTACAAAGGAATACATAACTGCTGTTATACAAATATTTAGCCCTATAGGAACAGTTTGGGCCTATGTTTGAAAACAATACCCCCCCGACTTTAAAATACATAACCAGATTCTCTGTTTCTTCTGTAATGTGGCTCCCACTGACCACAGTGGGAGCTCCTTCTAATTTCAGTCTGTGTAAAGAAAGGATCATTAGAGAGGTGATGCAACACGATCATATGCAGAGCATGTGACACTCACCCAGTTGGATACATTTTAAAGTCGACTTCAGTGCTTTGCAGGCTCTTCAGCTCCTACAAGTCCACGCTAGTTGCTTGCAGGGGCTTGTATTTTATTGTCAAAAGCTTCCTTCCAGGCTGCTCTTGCAAAAACAGTGCAATAACACCTTGCCTTCCTCTAACTTGGAGGCAGAAGTTGCAAGTGAAGTCTTGTCTGTGTAGCTGAAAAAAACCCAAACCAAACTAAAACACCAGGGCTTTTTTGTTTTTGTAGGACATCAGGTGTGGCTTTTTTCTTCTCCTTGTTTATAAAATGAATTGTTCATGAGTGTTAATACCCTAGGAAAGAACAGTGGTGTGGACATGTGCTACTTTGACTTGAAAATACACCCGCTGAGGTCGCCCTGCAGCTGGAACCATGACTGCCCTTGCTTGGTTTGCCTCTGACTAAAGCAGGAGCAAGGGATGTGCCTGCACAACAGGAAACTCTTCCTGCTGGTTGCCCCGTGGAAAAATGGCAGAACAAGGCCCCAGGTAGCTTCTTTTCAGCAATGGTATTTGATTTCATAAAAATTAGGGGTTTTTTATGGTTTTGAAGCCTGAATGTTGAATATTAATATTTCAGGACTTAAATACATCAGTTTTTCTTGCCTTTTAACTTTGTTTTCATTTTCAGAAGGGAACTGTTGCTTTATTACAGCTTTTTGCAATCTAACATTTTCCTTAGAGAAGTCAAATATTAGGAAGTTATTTTGTAGCAAAATATTGAAAGGAAACCTAGTGATTAGCTACACCACAAGTGCCATACCAAAGTTTCAAAAATCAAAAATAGAAAAAAAAGCTCTTAAGATAGAGGTAGACTTTGGGAGGTTCAGAGCTGGCTGTAATTTTGAAAAGACAGAAGCAAAGAAAGCTTGAAGAACTTCACTCTGATTTTTTTTTCTGTTTTCCAGATGAAATATTTCTAGTTCCCTTGGGATACTGGAAAGATGCATGAGTTATATAAATTTCACTAATTATTTTGGAATAATTACTACCAAACCTGTTTTTCTAATTGTGCTGGTAGAACCTTGGACCACGTCTTACTTTATTTTGCATACGCTTTTAAATATTGATGATGATTCTACTGAAATGGATTAATTATATACTGCAGCACTCTGATTCCCTTTAATGTTACATTTACAAACCACACAAATGGCCTAAACTGTGTGATGAAGAATGGGCTCTAGTAGACCTGAATATTTTTGTCCTCATTATTCTGCACTGAAAGAAGTTCCTGTTGCTTTACATTTCAGCTCAGCTAGATTGTTAAACACCTTCATGATCTAGAAGGCAGCTTCTAAGCGGCTGAGCAAACCGCAAATTGATGCACAAAATGGATGAAATCCTAATTCATCTCTTTCCCTTTATCTGGTAGTGTGTGTGACAATTTATCACCCTGTGTTTTAGAATGAAATTATTCCTGGTTTGTGCTTTTCTGACGTTTGCCAAAATGGGAGAAAGGTGGAAAATGAGCATGGCTTTTGCAAAGGGGATCACACAAAACATGGCTATGGATCTTTCTGTGCTGACCAGCCACTTTTAGCCTTTTCTGACTCCTTCCCTTCAAACTGCAGGTTCTGATTCAGCAAGTGTGTGTCTTCTCCCTCCCAAGGATGACATCAGCCTCATCCAACAGGTTCTTCTAACTGTCCTTCGTGAGGCACTGACAGGAAACCTTCTCCTTTTGCATCGCCTTCTTTCTTTTGATTTGGAATAGATGGCCCTGTCTAGCTGAAATTAATACCACTGGGTGGGTAAGAAGAGTATGAATTTCATTGGTAGGGAAGTGTGAACTGGTGTTTTTGCAAAACTTTCACCTGGAAATGTTTTGTGGAATTGTGTTTGGGACCATTCTTAAAAAGAAGTTCATTTGGGTTTTGGGATGTTCTTTTAAGTTACATTTTTGTTGTGGTTTTCTGACTTCCCCACCAAGAAGCAGTTTTTGTGGAGTCCTCAGGCTACTGCAAAGTTTAGGCTTCTTTTAAAGCTGGAGCCTAAACTTGAGTCCGTATGGAAGTTTATACAGCAGCATTTAGGAAGTACTCTGGGCCAAACACCTTTTCTCATGGATTTTTCTCAAAATGTGTTAGTCAACTTCAATTTCTGTAATTTTCTTTGACCCTGCATTAAAGCAATTGCTGTATTTCACTGTATGGTAAAAAACATGACATTTTGCTCCCTCTGCTTTGAAGTTACGCCTCCGATTAGGCCGAGTTGAAAATGCCATCCTGATAGCTGTGTGCTCATTTCTGTCCCATGCTGCTGACTGCTGCCTTGCCTGCATTGGGTTTGGTGCATTTGATGGGGTTTTTTTTCACTCTTCATATCAGATTTCAGAGATGCTTTGCATATGACTGATTAAGCTTAATGGATGTAATACATAACTTTTAAAAATAACCTTCTTGCATAAATGCACATCATGTATTGGACTGGTAATGTATTAGAAGAAGAAAAATAAATGAGACCTTATGGCAGTTACTCTTTCCTTATTGAATTCAAAATGTTGTGAAGGCAACTTCCTTGACAGGATCAACTCCAGAGTACTTACTAGTATGCTGATAATTTTTTTCCCCTAATCTACCTCTGACATACCCTTTACAAGCTTGAAATTAGAGACAATTACTACTTTATTTGCAAAGATAGCAAAACTTAGTTTAAAAGATCTGTTCTCTGTACAGAATTTGTGAGTGAGGAAGAGAATATCACAAGTTTGCCACAAAGCCATTTTATTGGTTCCAAATACAAAACCTGTGCTTCTAATTGCACAAAGCCTTCCATTAGGTTTTTTTACTCTTTAAAATGGGACAAACTTGTACTGTGCAGTTTCAGTATCTGAAAAAAAGGTAAGATGTGGAAAGCTCCATCCCTTCTGTGGTATCCCACATAATCTGTTTTGCTAAAACAAAGATGATGGAAACTTCATGAGCTGAATTGTTCGGTCATGCTTCTAGAGATCTTGGCTTTTTAGAAAGAGAGCTTGAAGCTGGTACTTTCTATTAAGAATAAAATGAGACTGGGTAGATATTCGCTTCTATTTACAGATGGGTTTTATGGGTAGAAGAGGAGATTTTTTTACTACATGAAGCTGAAGCCTTTTGAGTGTGTATTGAGAGTATGATGTGCTCTTGAACACACATTAAAAGTAAGCAAACCTGGAGAGGAGCAACTTGTTTGGAAAAATCTGTAAATTGTTCCATCCATATTCTGGAGCTGTTTCTGGAGTACGGTTACGGAAGTGTTTTAAGTCAATCTTATTTTGTAGGCCTAGTGGTTTTCTAATTTCCAGTAGACTTAGCTTTGCATCATTAGCCACTGACATAACTTTGCCAATCTGGCCTAGTCTGATGTTACAACGTTCTTTTACCTCTCCTGATTGCTGTGGCTTTGTAATGCAGGGAAGCATTTTAAATAGAGTAGTGTCTGTGTTTTATTTACTATGCCTCCTGCAAAACCACTTCATGATCTTTAAGCCTAGAGCTTTTTATTTTAAGGCACCCAAACACATCTCAGGATAAAATTTTTGGATGTACAAGGTACAGTTGTTATCTCACTCCTCTTTGTTCTCTCTGGTTTCTTGGGAGAAGATGAAACAAAATGCAGTGACAGGTAAGGCTGTCTCACAAAACATGTAGAAGAAATGTTGCTTCCCATTCCATAAATTACTGTTACTCTGCTCACCAGCTGCCTCTTATGATGTTTTATTGATGAATAAAAATGGTGTCTGAGGCAATGGAATGTCTTGCATCTTACAATACTGCCAGTTATAAAGATGTCTCCTTGAATAAATTTCACAATTAGAAAGTATTGACAAAAATATTAAATCTTTTTTACATCAAAATAAGCTCAAACATCTGCTGCCAAAGTCAGACAATATCAACTAATCTTTTAAAAGTATATTTTTATTATACTGACAGATGCATGGCTGCATGACATAGATGTCAATTTAAGTTACTAGTGCCATTAATACTTGACAAAGACATGCTCCCAGGAGAATTTATGTTCCTAAATTGTTGTCAGATGAGTATATGCCAACAAAAAGTAACCAGAGTTTTTCAGCTATGTTGTTAACAAAGCTAAAAGTGTGTTATCTCCTGAGACATCACAAAAATTGCTATTCACATCTTTCCTATTCTCTAAATTCCTCAGAATTGACAGCAGAAAAAATAATTCTGTGCCTGGAAATGCCTGTTTAACCAACCCATACATACATCCTTCTTCACTTTCTATATGTTCTGGCTAGCAGCACAGGAAGATTTTCAGTTTCAGATTTGAGGTGAACTTCTTCAGCATTCAATTACTTTCCTCAAAATTTCAAATAACCTTACTGTTTGGCAAGAATGTTGTTGCAAAGAGAACAGTGAGGAAAATATTAATACCATACCAGAGTTTCTGGTCTGCTTATTCAGTCAAAAAAGTGTTGGAAAGCGATACAATGTAACTCATTAAGAAGGCTGAGATTTAAAACATTCATGTCCAGTTCTTATTTGTCAAATGTGCAGGTATATTCATTATTAAAATTTGTACATTTTAGTAACCTGAGCTTTCATTGTGGGTATTGCATAATGAGCAGCTAAGCTTACTTTAAATTCTTTCCTTCCAGGTCTCTTTTTCTTTTTCCTTTCCTTTACTTCCCTTTCCTTTTCTCTTCTCTTTTTCTTCCTTTCCTTTCCTTTTCCTTTTCCTTTCTTCTTTTACTTTTCTCTTCCTTACATTTCCCCCTTCTCTCCCCACACTAGATTTTTGAAAATAATTTTGTTTCTTAAAGCAAGAGTTGAATTCTTGGGGTACAGCAGACCACTGGATTCACTGGATTTCTTTAGCAGGGCTGTCCTGGTGCTGTTAAAAAGCATATATATCTAATCCATTGAGGTTTTAAGTCATTTGAAATACTGAATTTTCTGGTTGAATCTGGGCCATAAGCATCTCATTAAGGGCTAAATCATTATCCTTAGTGATTAGATACTGTTTTTTCATTGAAGTTAATTTTTTAAAGTGGATTTTTTCTTAGAGATGAGCCTGAACTTTGTAGAAACACTTTTTCTGCTAATGGTTCTAATGTCCCTATTGAAAAGAAACCCAGAGCTAAAGGGCTGAAAGCCATCTTATCACTTCTAGGTGTATTTCTGTTCACTGTACTAAGACACACTGTGAAGATGAGATCTGTCTCTCAGAATGCAGCATTCAAGTCTTCTTTTAAAGTAGTGGAGATGCACAGCATCTCTAGTGCTGCAATTTGTGTCATTGTGAAGCCACTATTTAAAGGACACCACAGGAACTGGTCCCCAGGTATGGTGCTTTTTTTTTTTTTTTTTGCTGAAGCCTATGTCACTGGTGTAGGGAAAAATATTTAGAATTAGATGAACTCTCACCTCTGCTGCCTCTTGAGGGCCATTGCCAATGATGTTTTGGATGGGGCTCTATCAGTGTGTGTTGTATTTCAGTCTGGCACGGCAGTCCTTAGTCTGCTGGCTGCCTGACCACTCTGTGTATATATTAAAATAATATTTCAAGTTTGTATTGTGAGTAGATTTTCAGAGTTAATGCCCAGGAATCTATTGTGGACTGTAGTTTTTAAGGAGGCAATTTCAGAGAGGTTGGGCAGGTCAGTTTGAAAGTGTGATATGGGGAGTGAAATGAGGTGCAAGAAGCCTTTACCTCACATTTCTTTGGAGCTCATCTTACTCGTTTGCTTTCTTTTATTGTTCTTTGCCTTGGTAACTTGGTAGCAATTCAGTCTTCCTGTTTCCTCCCTCCCCAAATCTCCTATGACTTGAGAATCTTGTGCAGCTCTGGAAAAGAGAAATAAGCACAAGGGGTTAGTCAAGATGGATTTACAATCTGCAGTCATAAAATGATAGAATAATGGAGTGGTTTGCCTTGGAAGGGACCTTAAAGATCATCCCATTCCAGCTGTCCTGCCATGGGCAGGGACCCCTTCCACTACATCAGGTTGCTCAGAGCCCCATCCAGCCCACCCTGGAACACTGCCAGGGATGGGACATCCACAACTTCTCCGGGCACATGGTGTAAGGTGTTCTACCTAAGGCTGGGCATGCCCTGAGTGAGAGGAGTTGCAGTGGTGTAACCTGCGGGGCAGTTCGGACTGTGTCAAGTTTGGAGGTTGAAAGCTTCCTGGGACCTTCTGCTGGTTGCTCATACAGCTACCCATAGTTGAACCTCTATAGCAGGAGCAGTTTCCAAAGTGTTTTCCAAGACTTGATGGTTTGGGAGCACTGATGGACAAAATGCAGCTGCAGATAAACACAGAGGGACTGAGAAGAGAGGCCGTGCTTGCCCCAACATAATACGATGTGATTGCAGCCATGGGGCTGTGCTGACCTCTGGGTGGGAGACTATTCATTAGGTGCTAAGTGACAAGTTACTTCTGTAGTGGTAAGACTTTCCCAAATGTGGAAGGAGACGTGTGTTTTATTGAACCTTTCAGGGAGAGTCTGAAAAATCTGAGAATAAAAGTTCTTGCTTTTTGCCACATTATCTTTCTAGAAAAGAAACTAAATATAAATCAGTCTTGTTCTTTCCTGGAATCATAGGAAAATGGTTTGATTTTTCTTCTATTATGCAAGCAAAATTAAAAAAAAAAGAGTGCCTGTGAATTATTGCTGCATTTTCAATAGCTGTAGTAGATGCATTGCAGCCAAAAATCCGTTTGAACTGTTTTTACTGTTTCTATAGAGAAGTGTGTGGTGCTGACTTATATTATTACATTATTAAGAAGTTTTTGGAAAGTATTGGAAAGATGAACATTGTCAGGAAAACTTAATGAGAGAAACATAATTCTCTGGGAAGCCATTGAATGAAAGTTTGCAATGGGGATGTTGGCTGGGTACCCAAAGAAGCTTTTTTAGCAGTGGAAACTTTGGTAACAGGTTCTAGCTGTGTGTCTCAAGTCTCTCAAACATAATAACTGAAATCCTAGAACGTGACTCATGTGAGGATTAGAATAGTTTAATTGTAGGTGTATTGTACAGTGCCAAAAAAATAAGCTGGAATAGCGGGCTCGTGGCAGTAGATGACACTTTGTTCCTTTTAGTTTCTTCTGATAAGAACTCTGCTGATTTCTACAGCAGATAAGTACCTTTTACTACAGGAGAAGTGATGTTGCCTATTACAGGAGGTCTTTGGAAGCAGCTGTAAAAATACGTGAGGCTGGTTTTGATTTTCTTCTTTGTTTAATAGTGAATTTTAGTCAGGGCAAGAATAGGTAAATGTAGCAAGATTGACGTTCTTTGCAACATGTCTGCACACATTTATTATTACCATCATTATATCTTTGCCAAAGGCAATATATACATGGCAGTATTTGTTCCCTGCTAGCACTTTAGAGAGGATAGCCAGGAGATATTCATCACATATAGGTAATTGTGTTGTTGTTTTTTAAGGTTTTCCATTTTGTGCCTGATGCTCCAAGCTTTCTGTGTCTGCAAACAAGCACTTCTTTGAAAATGGCTCCAAATCACCTTGTTTCAGAAACAAGGAATTTTTTTGCCCCATTTTCCTTCATCTAATGTTCCAGGCTACTAGAACCAAACTTGGATGAGAAAAATGCACGAGAGTATCTCTCTAGGTCTTGGTTTTGATGCTTCTTCAGTGACTGTAGGACAATTAATTCTAGGATGAGTATCTGACTTGGTTAATTAGTTTGCTTTGATTTGATATGCTCAGCTGTGCTGGATATAAAGCTGCATATTTTTTTCTTTAACGAACATTGCGTTTTGAGTAATGTGGAGGTACTTTTAAAAATCACAGATCTTGGCTGTGGTACTTTGTTGGAAAATCTGGCTTTCTGATGAAGGCAGTCTTACTGCAGTGTCCGGGAAAGCTGACTGGAAATGTTTGAGCTGAAAATGGGTATTAAGTCAAAGGTGTTTGTAGAATATCTGATAAAGATGAAAGCAAAGATAGTTGTCAGTTTTATGTAAAAAGTCAGAAGAAAGTGATGAAAAAACCCAACAGCAGGGAATTTGCTGTTTACAGACTTCTATTGAGGAAGCAGAGGAAAATTATGTAAAAAATAATGTATTGAAATACCTAAATTATTCTGTGTATCTTGCTATATACCCGTGTCCTAGAGCAGGGCACTGGCTGAGGTATCTGTTCTTTACTCATCAGGAAACAATAAGAAATACCTGTGTCTCTCCTTTATGATCTTACTCTGTTTGATCTATATTCTGATACAACAAGGATTTGTTTCCCACACATCTAAAGGAGAGGTTTAGAAGCTTAGGCATTCCTTCTGTTTCTGCCTAGGCAGTGAAAGGAAAATACTTGGCGTGACTCCAGTTGTGCTAGCTTAATTTGAAGGACCATCTTGTATCACCATGCTCTGAAAATTGCTTTCCATAAGTGATTTGTCAAGTTCTGGCCTGGGTAGCTGGATGGTTACAGTGCTGAGTCAATTAAGCCTGCTGAGGGAAATCCCAACTCAATTGCACAAACCCTTTTACATCAATGGGGCCAGGATTTCTCATCGTCATCCCCAAAGGTCCCATGGCATAGAAAACAAGGAGAGATAATCAGAAGTTGCATCAAAGTCTATTTAAGTTTCTCTACAATAAGAATTTTTAATTAATTTGTTAAGCACAAAGGTATAGGGTTTATAGAATTATAAAAGCAAGATTGTAATTTCATAACCTATTCAATGAATTAGCTTTAGTAATTGTATTATTCTTTTATTTATTAGCTTGCATTTTCAAAGATTTGCAAAGGTAAAGATTGTGATTGCAATTTACGATAAATGATTGTTTTTGCATTAAATGTTTTTGGGTAAGGAAAGGGAGAAAAGTTACTGAAACAATGGAAAATCTCTTGCGAAGCTTCTTCTGTTTTGGTTCCATGTATGTTTAGGAAGCTCAATGCTCACAGTTCTCTTTTTGTTTTTCTTGCAGCTAATTCGAGCCTTCTTGGAGGTGGAGGAGGTGAGTCTTTGCTTAATGCTTAATTCATTCTTAAATAAACATGAAATATATGGTGGACCAACGCAGAGGTTAGTTGGTTGTAAAAGAATATGTGATAAGTTCAAAAGTTGGGAATATAAATTTATTCGATGGAAAAATTCACCAAAGTCGATAATCTTTCCTATCATCAAGAGGAAAGGTTTGCAACTGCTGCTGAATTCAGCTTCACCTCTGGGTCAGGGTAGGGGCTGACGTGTATGAGGCTGACTAAAACATATAGGAACTGAACTGCCTTATGCTGTGTTCTGTTTTTAAGTATTTAGGCTTTTTAATTTACCCCAGGGGAATCTCAAATGTATGATTAAGAAACAATTTTAAAAGAAATGTTGAAATGTTAAAATACAGTAAAAAGTAATTTTAGTAAATGAGTGGGGCTTTATCTTTGTACTTTTTTAAAAAAATATTTTTATGGTTTAAACTTGGTTGCTTACCTTATTCTGTTTGCCAGAATAGTCAAGTAGATTTCAATACAAATTTTTGGTGCGGGTCAGAGATGCTACTAACATGAATACTGGTAAGGTTGGGATGCTCAAGTACATATCATTGTATTGCTTCCAAATACATGGATGCTGTTTTATTTTAGTAGATTGATGCTATTTTACTTTTGGTATTACTGTAGTACTGGCTGTAAAATCTACATGAGTGATAACAATTCAGGAAAGATGAACCCATAAAGAGCTTGATCTCAGTTTTCAGTGACTTCCCCTGCCACCCAGAGGGAAGTAAAAGAGCTCAGTTCTGGAAATTTCACAGCGCAGGAGCAGTACAGGCAGCAACTAATCTTCCTCCCTGGCGGGAGTTAAAAGAACTCGATGATCAGAGCTTACATATGTAAGGGTAAAGGAAAGGGCTCTGTAAAAAGACAGGAGATCTCTGTTGCTTGTAAGGCTGCAGGGTAAGTTGTCAAAGCTTTTGTTTTAACTGAACAGGCAGCTCTTATTTTGGACTATGAAAAGGTGCTTGACAAATAAATAAAATCATCTAAATAAAACCATTCACGTTCCTCAGCTGTCTGTCTGGACATAAAAGTACAGGGCAGCATTACCTGTTAATCCTGTTGGATTAATCTATTTCTTTTGATTTGAGTTAGTTGTTTGCAGTATACCAAATTTTTCTTTGTTTAAAAGATAATCCTGTAGGAGGTAATCCTTTGCTAGCTGTTCCTGTTCCTGCAGAGCTGTTCCTGTACCTCCTCTCCAGCACTTGCTCCCAGCTGGTAACATTGGGGGGAAAAAAAAAAAAATCAATGCAAATGTTCAAATTCCAATCAGGTTCCCAGTGCACTGCTGCTGCTGAAAGGATTTGGCTATTAACTTTCCGTGTTATTTATTCAGCTGGACTGTACTTCAGAAGTTGATGTCTGTTCAGTGTGACCCTTCATAATGTGGCTCTCCCTCTGCAGCAGATGGGATGAGCCTGTGCTGTGGGTCAAGTTGGGATTTTCCCTGTATTTCATGTGTTAAAAGTGGCAATTAAAAATACGTTCTCTCCCCTCATGGCAGGCTGAGGTGATGGCAGCCCAAGGTGTGGCTGCCCCTTCTCTTCTTCTTCTCCTCTGTCCCTCCTTTCCTCCCTTCCTCCCTCCCTCCCTCCTCCTGCCCTAACATCCTTTGGAGCTTTAACTGACATTTTAAAAATCAGTGTCTTCAAGGCTGTGGGGAAGCTGCTGTGGCAGGTTGAGTTTGGGCACGCAGTGAGTTCCTCCAGGCACGGGCTGCTGCAGCCCCCATGGCCAGAACCCCAATCCCACATCCTTTAATCTCTGGTGGAAGGATAACAGTGTACCCTCTTGCTGGTGGTACAGGTAAAATACCAAATATGACAGTTCTATGGCTTGGAGGGTGACTGCTCATGGCTGAGGGGCTGCATTTGTGGAGGTGCCATCAGCTGCCCATGGGTAAGGCAGCTGATGTCCTCAGAGCACACTCGCTTGGGGTTTCCAAGTTTTCTGAAAAAAAATCCTGAGAATTTCATTGCCAGTGAAATGCTCTATATTGTGGGCAGGCACCACAGGGTGCGTGTTTTGGAGAAGGGAAAGATGTGTGGGGTCTGCAGGCTGGAGCCTGCTCAGGGGTACACGAGATGGAGGCAGCCCTGGCCAGCCACCCGCCTGCCACAGGCAGATGGAGCCTGGAACACCCAGCTTTTGGAAAAATAGCTTGTTACTCACCACAGGCATTTCCCTGTAGAAGGAATTTTTTCATTCCCAGTGGAATGGTTGTGGATTTTAAATTCTGGGTGTTTTTTTTATTTTATCCAGAAAGAAGTGACAGTAGCACTCTGTGTGAAATATTGATAGTGAATTATTAAAACTTTATTATATACGTAAACACCAAAGCTTCTTTTGATTGCAGATGCTGAATATTTATGATAATGCATAATACCACTGTAGTTTCTCCAATAATGGGATTCAGATCTCCTCGGTAGTGCTCATTAATTTAATCTCTCTGTCACTGCTGGAGGTGTGAATACATGTCTTAGTTTTACAGAAAATGGAAACTGGAAATTTCCGCTTGTCCAAGCTCATGCAACAGGTGTTTTGATTTTGAGCTTCTTTTGAGCTATTCTATGTTTGAAATCTTTTCATAACTAAACACAAATTAATTGGAAATAGTTATTTGCACGTCTTGATCTAATGTTTGCAAATTACTTTCTCTGGGTGATAAAACCACTTTCTGGAAGAGACCTGCAAAGAAACCTAATGGACAACATTGTGGGTGAACATCATGCACTTGCTTGCAATTTCAGGGGCTGGTGGTTTTGGGTGGCTGCTTATCATCCCTGCGTCACCTCAGAGCCACATCAGGGCATCCCTGTACTTCTATTTCCCAGAGCCAGAGTAATGGTTTGTTCTTGCATTCCCCATTTAAATGCCATCTGTTCATTTTCATGACCATTTGGAATGAAGAGATAAAAGCACAAAAGATACCAGAAACAATTTTTCACAGAACTGTTTAATCATAAAATCAAGAAACCCACAATGGAGTCTTTAGTTAAATATAGATGTCGAAGGTTTCTTTCTGCTTTTCAAATAACTCTGAAGTTTCCAGGATTTCATTATGAGTTTGGTGAGTGAGCCTTTTTTCTTTTTCATTCTTTACTGTTTTTAATAATTGATTTTTAATTAGGAGGCATATTTCACTTTCAGTGTAGATTTATCACGCATTCAGCATCTGACTGCTAATAACACTAGGAGCATTATGACTTATTTGTGCATTATGTATCATTCATCCCATTATGTTCAACAGTGCAAAGTATTAAGAATATTACTTGTATTTGGAGGGAATGAAGAAAAACACTTGGTATTTTGAGAAAAAGTAAGCTCTTTTTAAAATGTGTCATGAAATTTTGACTTGAGAAATGCAAGGGGCATTGCCATGCCTTATTTTGCATGGCAGTCTTTTTTCTTTACACTCTTACATTTGTGTCAAGGAATGAAAGCATGTGATTGTATGTACTTTGTTCAAGCAAAGTGAGCAAAAGCTGACTTATGGCTTTGGGTTGTCTGTGGGGTTTTTTTGGGTATTGTGCCCCGCTGTTCCCACCTAGTATTCAGTTATTTTCCTCATGGTTCATTTTTCCTGTACTTGATTTTCTGACTGTATTCATGTTCTTGTTTCATGTTGATTTCTGCATTGGCTTGATTTCTTTGACCTTAAATTGAGGGTATATTTAATTTTGGACTTTTTTCCCCCCTAAGATTTTGTTGCCTGTGCTAGAACTTGGGAAGTTGGGAACTATCACTTTTTAGTGTGTCCTATTACGGGCATAGTTTCTTTCATCTCTGTACTTAAAACTGGTAATTTTGTTTTTACAAACTCAGAGAGAGGACAGGTTACTCTTTGAAGCATTGTTTGGACCCAGTCTGAGTTGGTTGCCTCAGAAGATCTGTCTGCCTTTCTGTTTTTCTCTATCTCTTTCTTTTTTTTGGCCAGTGTAACTATTTTTTTTCTAGGGGTTTTGCAAGCATGGAAAAAATTAATTCCCATATAGCCTTAAGTATTTTATCATATCTTAAATGTTGACCAGACCTACCTGTCCACCTTGCCAAGATATGGTTTGTAGGCACAGTTTTAAGTAATTCTTGTAGCATGGGGAACTCATGTTCATGGTCACAGCAGGGAGCTGGGTTTCTCCTTTCTTTATTGCATAGACTCCATTTTGAATGTGGGATTTTCTGCTTTTATATCTATTTTATGTTATAATAGTGACAAAAAAAAAGATGTTTTCTCCCTAAAGAAATTAGCACAGACTGACTTTTATCCTGGAGCTGTGTCCCTTCAAATGTGTCTACTGCTGTTTGCGAGCCACCCTGTCTATTTGTCAATTAATTGTAAGCTAATGAGCTAAAACATCCAGTGATTATCCAGTCGGTAGTGCCAGGAAGGAACAGCTGACACAAATATCTTGACATCCCTCCCCTTAGCCAGGGATAAAGTTTTTATTCTCACGGCTATGTCTTAGGTACATTACTCACCATGTCCAGACATCTTCTGATAGTTAAATCTCTTGCAAAAGGAAAAAAAAAGAAAAGAGGTTTTGCACTGTCTTAATAGTAACTTGACATCAATTTACCAAATGAATATTAATGACACTGAGAAGTGAAAGTTGTAGAAGAGAAAATTGGAGGCAGGAGTGAGACAAGTTGCAGAGCACCCTGTAGCAATATAACAGCAGAAGACTTTTAATACCAGACTTGCCCTGCACTTGCCCATTCAAAATGTGTAACAGGAAGAAGACAAGCCTGTTTTATCCTAAACCAGGACTAGATGCTCTCTGGTTTGGATTTCATAGGGCTTGGGTTTGATATTTACATAATTTAGATGCAAGTAAAGCAGGGGTTTAAATCCAAAGTTCAAATTTGTGCATGATGTGCACGTAACATGAAATGCATCCCGTGAGAGGGAGAAGAAAGAGTTTGGGAAAGGAGCACTGACAGGATTCTTTCATCAAGAAAATAAGCGTTATTATTTTGTATTTTTTTATGTCAGTCTCTTGGCATGTTCTTGTATCACGTCAAATGCATTTGTCAGATTGGGGTGTGCTCACAACAAATGGCTCTGTGGAACAAATGTGCTTCATCTGGGATTTCAACTATCTTCAAAAGCTTTCAGTTGCTTTGTACACTGCATCGTCATAGCCTAGGTATTTAGATAATGGCTATGAAAGTACAAAGATTTTCCTAGTGAATAATGACCATGAGAAGAACTGATAATTTAAGGCAAATGGCCATTTGCCTTTGTTGCTAATTAATCCCTTTTTGCTAGAAGATTGCTGCTGCAATTCTGTAGTGTTGTTAAAGTGGTTTATCTCCTTTTACTATTTGCATGCTGTTCTTTTTCATCTCTGTAAATAGAATGGGTTTGAGAGGGCTGTATCCACAAGTTCCCCCACTGTGACAGTGCATCAGCCAATTAAAATGTTAATATTTATATATTTTTTTCTGCACAGCTGTAATAGTTCCACTGGTCCATTGGCCAGTAGCTCAGGGTAGACCGTAACCCTTTCAAGGTGTTCAGTTCAGCCCAAAATCTTGTTATTCATGAGCTTTTTGTTGTATCAGATCAAAGCAAATAGATTTCTCATTAGTTTAACAACTTTTATAAAATTTATTCAAACTTCCTATGCAAACAAAGTCTTTCTTTACAGGTCAGTTATTCTTGAAATCAATCTTCCTTCCTTCCTTCCTTCCTTCCTTCCTTCCTTCCTTCCTTCCATCCTTCCTT